>MJUU01052445.1:85286-108072 GCA_002080025.1 Modiolus philippinarum
CAACCCCGATTGTTGCAAAATATCGTCTGTTTCGGAATATGCACCTTGACAACTGTTTCCAGGTAATACTTTGTATTTACCGATGTACGACTTCTTCAGTATTTTGTTTTGAGTCGGCCATTGTAGATGTATACCGAACGCGGACCTCGGAGAAGACACATAATGGCAATCGCAACAAGTATAATGGAACAGCCAATGTGGAACAGCCGTACTTTTCCATTCATTGATAACTAGAAATGTAAACAAGCATTACGTCTTCCGTAGATTGTAAATAATGGACTGTTGTTCTCGACGGGTAGTGAATTTGATTTTTTATTTCCAATGCGTTGTTCTTTTATGATTTATTTCAAAACAGCCACATCGTTTTATTGACGGTTCAGGGAAGTACGTTTACGCCAATGTAAATACATGCACCGGTCTTCCATATTCATACATCTACACACAAAATTTTATCAATGGGAAATTCATTCGGTGATTAATTAACGAATTCGGGCATCATTTAAGTGTTGAAAAGTTCGGGCAATCAAGTTAATGTTCAATGAAAATAGACTATTGAGTGTCAGAGTTTTTATGAGATAAGAAAGATGTGTACGAGGTTTCCTGAAAAGGATTCTTTTAGCATGGGTATGATCACTAATGTTTGATTGCGTGAGGTTGGTCACCCAGGGTCGTAACATAGGATAGAATTCTATCCTTTGGATAGACACTAATCCAAAAAAAAATTACCAAAAACATTTTCTTTTGGTCACTATATGAGAGTCGAGGCTAACCATCAACATGCCTTTTGTCATTTTGTTTATTGTCCCGGATGCATGCTCCCTGGCTTTTTTAATATGACCACAATCTGAATGAAGTTCACCCTACACTTAGTTAAGTATTAAAAAGGGACGACATAACAATGAAAACAACAGACAAATTTAACATTGTGTATATAAGATGTAGTAAATATATGTCCCCTTCATTTGATAATTTTTGAACTTCAATTCTGAAGAAATATGCGTAAAACAACAAAAACATCAAATTACTGAAAAAATCATATAAAATCGTGCATGGATATAATCACAAAGCTTCACTTTTCTGTCTTGCGAAGTGTATTTGGTTTTTAAACAATTGTTTTACAGACATATCACACGTAATCCACCTACTTGTATTATATTTGACAATGAAGTTGAAGTTGTCAATAATCATAAGCATTTAACACTGTCACCTGATGAAAGCTGGACTACACATATTGATAATATTTCGAAATCAGCTTATAAACAAATAAATGTTCTCCGTAAATTAAAGTTTACTTTGTCTAAAAAGGCATTGTCTAATATTTATCTTACTTTTATTAGACCAGTGCTAGAGTATGCCTGTGAAGTGTGGGATGGGTGCTTTCAGAGGGATTCTGACAAATTAGAAAATATTCAATTAGAAGCTGCAAGAATAGTCACCGGTCTAACAAAATTTGCAAGCAAGGAATCTTTGTATTTCGAAACAGGTTGGGAAAGTCTGGCGGAGAGGAGGAAAAAACAAAAACTTACAGTATTTTATAAAATGCCCACCTTATCTGTATAATTGTTTACCGCCTTTCACATCAGATGCCAGTAGTTATGACCTAAGGAATAGTGGAAATTATTCAGTCCCCAGGTCCCGCTTGAGAACAATGGAACGTTCCTTTGTGCCTTCTAGTGTATCCCTCTGGAATAGACTGGATTCGTCAGTTAGAAATTCTCCAACTTTATCGTCGTTCAAACAACATATTAAATCTGATATTATAAAGGCACCAGCCTATTACGGGTATGGATCTAGGAAATTAGGTGTTTTACATACTCGGCTTAGACATCAATCACAGGTACTTGCTCCCGGTCTAGAAAAAAAATTACTATCCAACATGAATCTCGGAGAATTTCTCCGAGATTCATGTTGGATAGTAATTTTTTTTTCTAGACCGGGAGCAAGTCCCTGTGCATCAATGTAGTACTTTAAACGCTGATTTAGCTCGAATTCATGTTATTAATACATTTAATCCTGCGTGTAGCTGTAATGCTCCGTATGAAGATGTTATACATTATTTCTTGGAATGTCCAAACTATCAAAATGAAAGAACACAACTCTTTGCTAAACTAAGCAATATTAATATTAACATTGAACTTTTATTATTTGGTAATGATGTTTTTTTAGATGAACAAAATTCTTTAATTTTTGAAAATGTACGTATACCAAAAGATTTTGAACAGGTCATGTCAGAGATTAGTTTAATACATTGTTATACTTTTGTTGCAATGTCTTGTTTGTTTGCACATGTATTTATAAATATATATATTTCTTTAGGGAGAGGGATTTATCTCAGTTGTGATAACTGTTTGCCCAATCCTTTTGTATTTCTCAATAAAATATTATTAAATTAAACTAAACTACTTGTAAAAAATAAAATCCGTCCAAATGCAAAATATTTTCTGCCCAATTGAAAAACTATTTCCGCCCAATTGAAATACAAATCCTCCCAATTGCAAAGTTGTCATTTTCTGGATAATGGTTTAATGACCCCTCTTTAAAAGTCAAATAAGTCCTTTCATATGTTAATCGTCATTTCAATAGAATTTAAAGGAACAAGATTATTTATTTTGCGAAACGGACACGGAAGTATTCATTTCAAGGTGTTTATATATACAAGTTCTATTTAAGTAACTTGATCTTTTCATAATTTTTAACCAATACACAGATACTTTTATGGTAATAAAGAGATAATTATGACTGCTTTTCTTTGTATTGTCTCTTTCAAGAGAACTAAATACCGAAGTTACTGAGTTCGAGAGATAATAAATGAGATACATAATTTATGCACATTCAAATTCAGTTTTATGTAGTATTAACAGAGTCTCTGTATATCCCTCAGATATGATAATCTTCAAAAACATTATTAGATGGCTTGTATGAACATAAATTAGTGTTAACATGCATGTTTGATTGACAAATATCGTTAGGAACTCGAAATAACAAAGGGGTCAACAAACAAAAGATCTGCTCGATTTTAAACCATAGTTGAGTATATTTTGAAAATTATACAACAAGTGAAAAAGTTTTTGGGTAAAGGATAAATGCTCATTGTATATCTAACTTTTCATCTAAAAAATGCATTACCTCCAAATCTTTTTAATTTTATTATCCCCTCGCCCAATGGAGTTGGGGAAGGGATATAGCATCTCGCCCGTCCGTCCGTCCGTCCGAGTGTCCGTCCCACCTCAGGTTAAAGTTTGCGTTAAGGTTCATATCTGAGAAACTACATGTGGCACATCAATCATCTTTTGTCAGTGGATGCATCTTGGAGACTGATGCTGCTTCAGATGATAATACTGTCACTTTGGCCTACATTTTACGCTTCATTGACTCGGGTTAAAGTTAAGGTTCATATCTTAGAAACTACATGTTGCACATCAGTCATCTTTGGTCAGTGGATGTATCTTGGAGAGTGATGCTGCTTCAGATGATAATTGGTTCTCTCTGACCTTCATTCTATGCTTCAATGACTAAGGTTAAAGTTTGCGTTAAGTTTCATATCTGAGAAACTACGTGTGACACATCAATCATCTTTGGTCAGTGGATGCGTCTAGGAGAGTGATGCTGCTTAGATGTTATTTGAGTCACTTTGACCTACATTTTACGCTTCAATAACTCGGGTTAAAGTTTGCGTTAAGGTTCATTGTGGTGCATCAATCATCTTTGGTCAGTGGATTCATCTTGGAGAGTGTTGCAGATACATTTTACACTTGACTGATTTGGGTTAAAGTTTCCATTAATGTTTATATCTGAGAAACTACATGTTACACATCAATGATTTGATGAATGTTCAGTGGATGTACCTTCAACATTTATACATCTTTAGATTATATTAGGGTTATTATTTCTTAACAGCGGGCGAGGGGATTAGCTGTCGTTTGCAACTGCTCCCAATTCTAGTTACATTTGGTATTTTCAGTAGTGATGTGGCATTGTTTGCCAAACAGCATTGCAACTCTAGCTTCTTAAATTATTGGTGACCTGTTAAAAATGTACAACATTTGAGTCAGTGTACAAAAACTATATATACTCTTTACTGTCTCTGACTAATTAAGTATACTAAGAATCATCAGACACATATCAAAGAGAAGGTAACTCTATAACATAGTGTCTCATTTTTTGAACAAGTACAGATATCAAAATAACCGTACGCGTTTTACCTAACTTTTTATTATGTTTACAAAAAATTGCAAAACAAAAATTATTACTATTTTCTCATTTTCAAAAATATCACATTTTAGAGTTATTTTTATTCTTCAATATTAGAATTTGATGTACATGTATCAATTGCTTCCCACGTGTTGCTTCCGTCAACAAATGTGGCGCATCAATTCAATCCGTTATTGAAAATATATCTTTGCACATAGATCAAAAACAGACACATTGAATTCAAAAATATGTTACTCGGAACTCTTTTTAAATATCTATGTAATTCACACTAAAATGGCAAACAATAACACCGTTATGGTTACTTGAACATTGTTGTATTTTAATACCGGGAAGCTAATATGTGTTTTTAAAATATTTTAAAAATGGCGAGCGACTACAAAATTTTATCTGCAGACGACATTTTTAGACTCCCCGATATTAATACGGGAATGAAAATTCTCAGGGAATGGGGAATATCTACCAAAGGGCTTCGTGACAAGAAATCTGTACAGGAAGTTCTACTACAACATTGGCAGTCAAAGGAGGAAACTAAACAGGAAGCTAAGGAAGAGGTTTTTATTTCTTTACTTTGTGTAAAATATTCTGATCTGAAATTGCGGTTTAAAACAGTTTGATGAAAATTTCATTTAAACTCAAAGGGTTGCCATATACATTTATACAAAAATATAAGCAGTTAGACAATCATCAATTATTGAAAAAAAATAATTATATGTATGTAAAATATCGATTATATATTTTGTTTTGTCTATAAACTCAAAAAATATAATTCAACTTATATAGATATGACATAGGAAAGACTGTGTTTTGTCTACTACCAAGACATTTTGTGAGCGAGTCCAAGCCTTATTAAGTTAAGGCTTTAGGGGCACCTTAAAATGAATCCATTTTAAATTGTATTTCCTTCTACTTGATGGTTTTCGTAGGATTCAAATGCATCCGCTACTTGCCTATCCCTTGTGTACGGACTTGTGTAATTTTGATGGAGATCACTGACCCCTAGTTTATTTATTCTTTGGAGAGATCTTTGCCGTGTTACGACACAATTGTGTCCAGTCTATAATTATGCCGTATTTTGTTTGGTTAATTTCAGCAATAATTAAAATTGATTATGAATATAAATAAATATAAAGTATACAAAAAGTGTATTTTCAATTACAATGACATCAAAAACGTTGCTTTGTGTTACAATATCACAATGTTCAGCAAAATTCAATTATTGCAAAGTACTAAATTGGTAATTGCCAAAAAAAAAGTTTACAAATATTTTTTACATATTACCAGACTCGTATGTTTATTTGTTGCTATTGATTTTAGGCTTAAATACCATATTAAAAAGGTGCACACAATGCAACATTGTTCAATCCGACTGATCAATCTTAGTGCAAAGTAAAGAGCTATAATTGCCAAGTTTAAAACAGGAAGTTTACAAAGAAATACAAAGCTATATTCATATTTACATATCAAACTTATACTCTTCCATTAAAATGTATTTAAAAATATTAGTACACAGAATTAAAATGTCAGTGAAGGGCTTTATTGTACAGTAAAAAGAAATGAGAATTTTCAGTTTGCATTATGTAATAAATATGCCATATTATATTTCACACAAATTGTTAGGGAAGACGTTATAAGTTTACATCGATGAGACACATCAAACCTTTCCCACTGAATATCTGATCGTTGGTCACATGCAACTCAGATCATTGTTTTTTTGTAACAGTAGATGAAACAGGATAGACGCTAATTTGTTTAGCAAGGAATAATTTCTCCAATTAGAGTAATACCAATAAACGACAAACTCAGCACTTATCAGTGATGTCTCTCGCCTATCTTTTTCATTTCTTATGAACTTCTATCCTGCTTCATGTTGACGTTGGTCTCCACAAACCTTATATTCCAATATTAACACATTTCTGTATCTAAATCAGTGCAATTCGTTTTACATACCAAGGACTTAAAACTGTCTTTACCTTACACACCGTTCATATTGTATGAACACTAATTCTCAAGAAACATCACGCCGTCAAACTTCTGCTCTAAGTTTTAAAGCTTTATGGCTTAATATTTCTGTAGTTACTTGAAGTCTGACATTTACTTACTTTCTCGATACTCTGAATGCATCCAAGTCATATGTGTTCATGCCTTTTGGTTCTTTTTACTCTTTAATAAAGCTATTCTGTTCTAAATTAAAATCTATCATCTTCGCACATATTAGCATTAATAAACATGACATATATCAGTGTAATCTCATTAGCTTTCTTGTATATTTTTTTTATATTTTTAGCTTTTCTTCGTATTTATAAGCCATTAGTTATATGATTTGAAGACAAAATTTTGAATAACGCATCGTTTGTGTGAAAAAAATATCTGGTAGTTTGAAAATGCTCATGATGCGACATACGACAAGAAAACATAAAATATGGCTTTGTATTGTTGTAGGTTACTAGTGGTTTAAAAGAAGCGATAGCCAGTAGCAAGAGGAATAGAGATGGCCTTATCAAGATGTACGAAGAAATGCTTAGTCTGTACCGAAAGTTACCCTCAAACCACCAGTCTAGTCTAAATAGTGTTTTCCCATTCTTAGAAGATACAACATATAGGAAAATCAAAGAACTCAAATCAAATGAATGTGCTGTTCTTGTAGCAGGTATATTGCATGCTTTAGTATTGGCCTAAAACGGAAGTAAAGTTACATAAGATCATAACAACAACACAAACTCCAAGATGAAGAACAAAAATTAAAGCATTGTGCCATGTGCTTAATCTTACCATGTATTTATAGGGATTTTGTCCCATGTACATTTACTCTATATTCCTGTATTTGTTTCTTTAATAAAAATCGGAGATTAAATTGTCCATTTCAAGAAACTCTTACCATCAAAACGTTTTATGCCAAACATGAAGTATCTAATCGTGAAAAAATAATTCACAGAGATTAAGATAACTCTTTTTAAAACAAAATTGTCCCAATGGCAAGGTCATGGTAGAAATTTTACAAATACTTCGTGAAAGCTTTTATCAGAAGAAATCTATTTACCAAATATCAACACACTAGCTTCTCATATATAGATTCCTTTTGATGAAAACTTTATATGCGAGAAATACATTTAAAGGACCATATGTTCATATTTAGCATGTGACTTGCTTTTCTTTTGAACTTTTTGTAGATACCATATTTGTGGGCATTATGACCTTGATCTTTGCGTGACACAATTTAAATAAAACCTGTGCACCCTCTTTCTATAACTGTACAGGTTTTATTTAAATTGTGTCAGGCAAAGATCAAGGTCACAATGCCCACAAATATGGTATCTACAGAAAGTTCAAATC
Source organism: Modiolus philippinarum (assembly GCA_002080025.1). Classification (NCBI taxonomy): domain Eukaryota; kingdom Metazoa; phylum Mollusca; class Bivalvia; order Mytilida; family Modiolidae; genus Modiolus; species Modiolus philippinarum. Next base: position 92,829 of record MJUU01052445.1, read on the forward strand.
AAAAGCAGGTCACATACTAAATGTGAACACACAAGAACTGTAAATGTATTTCTTATATATAAAGTTCTCATCAGAAGGAATCTATATATGAGAAATATGAATATTCTATATTACTTATCTCTGTCAATTCTCTCAAGTCAAGGTCAAACTCTCTACTGTGTTTTGTACCTACAAAATTCCATTTATAAACCAATAACATACTTAATAAGAACACCCTAGTACTAAATTGCTACCGTTTGGAAGCGAAGTACATGTATAAGTTTTATATATGTAAGCTGCGCAATGGCCAAAATGTTTAGAAATATTAAATTTTCTGAGAGCTGTCCAAAGGTTAGCCACATATCAAATATGAATATCTTAAGGTCTCTAATCGTTTAACAAGTATGACAATTTTTTTTATGTAATGACCCCAAAAATTGTAACCATGAAATAAGTTGCATATATGCAATTAATAGTCTATCATTTACACATTTATAGCATCTCTCTGGTACAGGAGCCTTCATACTCCATTTAAGAATGGAAATAACTTTCATTTATATCTTAAGGTAGTTCGACACTAATACACGGCGCATTCGATTGGCGCACTTAGGAAACACGAGTCGGATGCGGAATTGACTTGATTTTCAAACCGGAATATTCCTGTATTGGTCTATTCACTGTGACGTCATAATAGATTGGCATACACTTTCCCGCGAATTAGCTCCCTTTTCCCGTAAATATTGTCTATTTCGTAAACTATATAAAATATCTCTCTTAATCGAACGGTGACATATAGATTTTTTCAGCGTAACAGATAGCTTAAGTGTTTATCTTTGAAATATCAAAAAATAAAAAAAAAACTATCTGATATTTATTTTATATGAAAGATAAACAATAAGCATGTTATCACAGTTCCCTATATATTCTTTGTAAATATTGCTGAAAAATACTGAATTTCGCCTAATTTTCAAAGCCAGATAACAGGAAAAGATTATCGGTGACATATCCTTTTTATTTTATTTTTTGAATAAATAGGTTAAGACCTGCAAAATATCTTAAAAGAAAAAAAAAATCTGTCTGAAATTCTTATTAGGATCGAACTACCTTAATACATGTATGTTGGTGCGTTTGTTGAAATGGACATTTTAAGGAAACTACATTGTATAAATTGTTCATGTTTAATCATTTAATGCTATAGGAGAATCGGTAGCAGGAAAGAGCTCCTTCATCAACTTGCTCCTTGGAGTCGACATTTTACCTACTAGTGAACTTGCCTGCACAGCAACATTCTGTGAACTGCGATATAACAGTACTAAATATGCTGTTTGTTATACCAAGGACGGACGTAAAAGGAAAATTGATCTCAGCCATGCTGATGGACTTGAAGAATTAAAACAAAATATGTCTTACGTCACTGATGACGTTGATGACAATGAAAACGAAAAGATTTTAGTGTATTGGCCATTCGATATTTTGGAAGTAAGTTATCAAATTAATAAACAGGTTCCCACTGCATTACATTGATAAGATGACAAAATAGTCATAGCAAGTTCATTTGACCTGAAGGATTTTCAGAAACCAAAACATATTGATTTTAGGTATAAGGTCGGTAGACCCATTTCATAGGCAACTGATTATGACCTGTATAGAATGTGGTTTTACTTAGAGAAATTAATCTTTCAAATGATTGAATCTGAAACTGAAAACGTGCTTACAATATATCTATAAGTTACTATGCTAAAGGGCTTATTTATATTAAAATTTTCTGGATCAGCAAATAGTTAGGAAAACACTCAAATAAAAACGGCGAAATTTGTTTTTGTTTTGACATCAATATTTGTGACATTATTTGAACTGGCTTTGTCAATTACAATTTACGATGATTTTTCTTTCGTCATTCTTTAATATATTTTTTTATCAAATATAAATAACAAATTACAGAAGTTACTGTTAATTAAGTTTCTGCAGGTGCGCATTTCAAACATTCAGATTTTATCTGCACTGAAGAGATATAAGTTGTCGAAATGCGCATATGCAGAACATATTACACTTTTCGTGCCATTTAAGGGAAATAACTGATATTTTTGACTTTTGTAAGGGGGGATTAACTCTGTATGTTTGTACCACTGATAGCCACCTGCTGTCATAATGGTGTGGCTATCGAACAAGTGTTATTAATTTAGCCTTTATCTACAAAACATACAAATTAGGATAACACAAAGTTGAACGAATGTCTTACATTATCTATACTTGTTTGATAAATATGTGACTTTGATTTGAAGATCGGTCTTGGCGATGTCAATGAAAAGGGGAGGGGGGGGGGCTGTTACAGATTTCAAGCCATTTGAATTTATTTCAATATATAATTCTAAATAATAAGCGGCTATACAAACTATGATCGTTTGTTCATCCATCTATGATTTTATTTTTTTCTCCTGTTTTTTTTCTAAATTCAAATGAAAAGAAAACACCGTATATGTAAGGACTGTCTTTGTTATACTTATTTGAAAATAGTTTGTGAATAATCAATCATCGAGATTCAACAAATATTTGGGAGTTTTATTTATGTATTGCTAATAATGGAACTTTCCCTTTTAGATTACCTGTCATTTTCTTGGAATTAAGAGCCACCTTGTTAAAAAAAAACGTATAAATCTGTTAATGGAGTTGCAATAAATATATTAACATTCAGGGGAAATTTACATATTTTAGATAATCGACTGCGGTTTCGTCTTGCAAGATGCATGATGAAAGCATTACATGAATGGGACAAGCTTTTTGTAAAATTCAATTCAAATGTACGTATGTTTTCATCGAGGACTAACTGGTCATGATCATACCATGTGTATTGCGACAAATGTTTTAATACCGTAAACTCGAAAAAACTATTTGGGCATATGAAGATACAATATTATATCTCTCATTTTTCTGCAGATGATGAGATCTGTCAAAGTTAAAGAACACTTTATGGATGTTATATAAATTGTTGTGGTATTACCATTCAGAAATTTTAGTACGCTACTTAGCAAAATGAATGATTAATCCTGGAAAAAGGGGTGATTCCTCGGAAATGAAAGATCAGTCCTTGAAAAGATGACCGGTCAGTCCTCCAATGCAGAAAAAGATGCAAGATTATTCAGCAAATACAAGCGATATCAATGATACATATTTTGTGTTGGGCTCGGTTTAGGACTACCCTGGTGTACTTCACATCGACATAAAAATAGTGCTTTATGTTAATCGTGTAAGCTTGTGTTTCTTTTTTGTCCCGTACTTAATTGGTGTCCTTGTTTCTCAGTGTGTCCGATGTTGCCATTGTCCATGGATTGTTCGTTCTTTTGATTGATGATGAAATGTAATTTCCAAATAATAAGAAAATGAAATAATAAATATAGTTTTATTTAAATCACTATAGATCTTATACGCAACTACACATGTTCTATTATCGTTTAGCAAATACACAATGTCATGTTCTATTATCGTTCAACAAATACACAATGTCATGTTCAATAATCGTTTATAACAAAATGCTAAAACCCTTTTTAATTTCAGGAACCCGAAAATAAATTAAAAATGATCAAAAATCAACTTGGCTTTCTATACTCTTTGTGTTGGGGTAGAACTAATATATAAGTCCTAGTTGCAAATTAAAAAATTAAAAATACAATGCTGAATAATTACAATTTCATCTTTGTATATTGTAATTTCAAAATATCATAAAATTGTTGTATCAAACATAGCTTACATAATCTCCCACTTGAGATAACGAGAGAAGCTGTTACATACTGTGACAATTTCCTGATTAGTAATTATTAATAAAATAAACAATTTATCTGATAAAAGAAATTATATAAATTTCAAAATAAATATGTGTGAAAATCATTGTCACATTCTATTTTTTCAAATTTGAAAAGTTATAAATAATAAGAACCCAACAATTTCAATTTCGTTATTATACAAATCTTGAAGTTTATTGTTTACAAAATCGAAATTGTCAATGGTCTCTATATTTTTTTTTCTTCAAAATTTGATATTCCGAAACACTTTTATTACATTGTGTTATTATAAATTAATATTTTTTTACATATTTTTTCCAGTTCTTATACTAAATATACACAATGGTAATAATGTATTGTCTCCCGCTCACCCTACAGCTAACTTTAATGGATTTGGTTAGTCGATCGCCCGGTTGATCGATCATAGATTTATTTCACACAAGTCAGAACCGATATTATGCAAAAAGCATAAAATTTGACTGCAAAATGCCACACTTTAATCGTAACTTTTTTTAAATTGAAAAATATTGTAAGATAGATCATTTTTATATTTTATTACAATATCAGGGAATTTAATATATGAAAATAGGAAATATTTTATTTTGGTATTTAAAGTGGAGGACCTTGACCAAAAAGTGAATATTTTGGTTGCATTGTACTAGTGATTTACCTCTTCTCTTTAACAATAAAAAGCCACACTTTAACATTAACTTATTTTGATTTTTAAAACACTTATATAAAGATTGAAAATTAAACTTTCTCGCAATAACAAGGAATATTGAAACGATAATGGAAAAACTTGTTAAATATCTAATAGAAAAATTATCGCAGTACTATTCTTTGTTAAAAAAATTGACTAGTCGTACTATGTATTCCGCGCATGCGCACAGAGGGATGGGACGAAAAGCGCTACATGAATAAATTCACAGTAACTTCGGTATTTTGTAATTCGACAACATGTGTCTCTTCAGTGCAGATCAGATCAAGATGTTTGAAAATCCATATACCAAATTTTGTGTAAAAGCTGACAGTGAACAAATTACCAGTAGGGTATAAATAGCCAAAGTCAGCCAAGAACATAGGGATATAAATTTGAATCACTCTATGGAAATCTATCACACAGGACATTACCAATCTTATTAAAGTGCATCCATAATATTAAATGTCAAACATGTTTCAAAAATCTCAAATTGAAGTATCATGCAGAAAAAATGCAATGGGACGCATGAATTGAACAATATCTCACTGAATTTTCATTTGTTTCATCATCTCTAAGGTATTTATTTTCAACAAACAAGTGTGCACACAGAATCCATATATTTATTTTATTCCTAGGAAGTACAAGTACTAGATACCACCTTACAAGATTTTGGACACCATTTGAGGATATTTTGGAAATGACCAAAGCCGTGAACAAAATGATCATACTTCTTTAAGTTTGCCGCCATTGCACATTTTAACATCTGGCCCAAGGAAAAGGCACAATAACCACTTATTCTTGAAACCATCTTGACAAATGAGCTAAAATGAGCTAAACTAAGCAGAGATTTAATTTTAAAAAATCAGATTTTGATGTCAATCTGAAATTCATCAATAGTGTCTTATCAAAAATATCTAAAAGTCTTCTAAAAACCTTTAAATTTTGTGAATGTGTTTGAAGTATGAATAACCACCATTGGATGGTCCGCTACCAAGTTGTGTCGATCATAAATTCATGAATCCCACCATAGCTAATCTTAGTTGAATATTGAACCTAATGGAAAAATATGAAATTGCTACATATAGAAAACCGTTTCGCAGATCAAATTAGTAATATCACCCGCTTGAAAAGAGGGGTATATAGTGACAGGGTTGTCCTCCCGGACGAACTCCCGTCCGTTCGTCCGTCCTTTGCACCTGAGGGTACCCATCTACTCTTCCTCCTGAACCAATGAACGAATTTTCATGAAACTTAAACATAATCTTTGTGAAATAATGTTGATTTGCACCTCCGATTTCAGACTTTTATTCAATTGATTTTCGTGATCTCCCATATCAATACATGGACTTGGGCATTACATTACTATTAGGTAACCATCTCTTATCCCCTACTCCTCCAGAACCACAGAATACATTTGTGTCTTGTCTGTTTTCTACTTAGTTTACTTTATGTCTATAGGAGTCTAGGATGGTGCTTATTTCGCTGAACTTGATTACTCTTTATCATCTAGGGGCCGACCCCGACCAGCCGTTGGGTGTGGGGTTTCCCGACCTTTCACTGAAGATCTTATGGTGGCTTTGAGTTGATATTACTCCCCTTCGGATCGTTTCTTTGACTCATTTCCCGTTTTCCTTCCTTTTTTCTTTTCAAGAAACATTCTTTGCTCTTTCTAAGTTTTTCTATTTATTATGGGAATGGTACAATGATCCAAAACATACAAAACAAAAGTATTTTCAGTCTTCATATTATCTCTTATTTTCATCATTTACTGTCTTTTCGACAGTTACTCTCTCTCTATTCACCATTTTGGATTGCTCTTGGCTTATTCGAACCATCTATTTTGGAATTAGGTCGAGTTTGAAGTAATATCTTCACCCTGAATGGTTTACAACACCAGTTACGGATATCCCTACCTTCCAGTTACGGATATCAGCAGCTATTTATTTCTTCAGTATTCGACATCACCGCAGAGTTGGCTTATTCAAACCCATTTTTTTTTACATTATCTATTTTTGAATTGGGTCGAGTTCGAAGTAAAATCTTCACCCTGAATGGTTTTCAACACCAGTTACGGATATCCCTACCTCCCAGTTACGGATATCAGCAGCTACTTATTTTCTTCAGTTACCGACATGACCGCAGTATTTTATATTGCGAATTTCTCTATTAAGTGATTAAATTATGAAAAAATCTTTTGGCAATTCAGTTCCAAAATTTACTAGCACTTCAAATAAGACATGAAATGCAGCAGTATATTACAAAATCGGCAATTATAATATTTAGCCGAAACAGTGTCCACCATTGTGGGATATCGGTAACTGCAGTTACCGATATCACATTTACCCCAGTGAGTATCGAGAACACACAACCCATCACAGAACATTTTAGGCAAGCCGTCATATTCCTGACTTGGAACGGGCATTTGATAAATAAAATGGTGGGTTAAACCAGGTTTAATGATGCATCAACCTCCCGCTTATATGACGACTAACTATAGCTTCTGTGTGCCCATATTGTGTTAAATATCAAGCCATAATTTTATCAAAACATTGCCTTTGTGTTAAATGTCAAAGCCATGACATTTTTGTCACACGGGTAAATGTTTTTGTTGATCGATGTACGAGACGTAGATAAATATTTGCAAGACTAAAAATGTGTTCTGTTCCCCAAAATATCGAGTTCGAATATAAGTCGTTGAGTAGGACGATTCTGCATCGTAATATAACACTTAACGTTTGCACAGAATATTTCGACCAAATACTCGAAATAGAAATAGCGATCATTTTAGAATAGGAATAGTGAGCCTTCTCCCGAGTTTCCTGATTACCTGATTAGCATTGGGTTTATTGATGATTATTTGATTACCATTTGTATTTTGGAATGGTTATTAGATTATTGCAACCCTTCTTGATTATTGGAAACCCTAGCTACAGTTTAAAAATTTACCAAAAATTTCCGATTTTCAGTATAACTAATAATAATAAATTACTGATTACCCGCCCAAAAGGTTATGAATACTTGATTACCCTTAAAATTGGACTCAAATAATTTTTATACAATGGACCGGCAGATCACGTTTCCAGGAAGTATGTCCAATTTAAGGGGGTCTGGAAAAAGGTGGTTTCAGATGGTTTTGCCTGTTTTAATGTATTTTTGTCTTCATTCTGCACAAAGTCATTCGAGGGGTGGGGGTAATGACATCAATCTGTTGTGTTAACAGTTATAGCCATCCCTGTTCTGTATACAGGGAATACACACCCTTGGCCGTTCAGCACACATGAATAAACATTACGCAAGTATTAATACTCTCATTCAGTATTCTGAGATAACGTAAAATTATCGAGGTGCGCTGCAGGGTCGAAATGAAAACAGTAAGATATATGTTACTATATTCAGATTAGGGACTGAAAAATGGAAATACTTTAAAGATGTTGGCGATAAAGATGCCTCGATTTTTTTGGTAATGAGTACTTCTTTTGTGACAACTTTTGGATTATGGCTTTCCATATTATTTGATATTAATGCTGCTGATGAGAGGTAACTCCTTGAAACACGTGTACAGCATAACGACATTTACAGTTTTTTATGCTACATCGGTATTTTTTGTATTCCTAAGGATTACGCAGTCTCAGCATTAAGTATCCCTTCATAATTTTCCATGCCCTACTTGCATTGGGTAAAACTTTATTATATTATATGTAAATAAAATACCGATGTTACTGTAAAATTTTAGTTTCTGCATATGGTCATTTGGACAATTTATGTCTCTTCAGTGCAGATCAAATCAAAACATTCGGAACATAAAAAACTGAAATATGTGTAAAATCTGACTGAAAATAAATAACAAATAAGATTTAAATGAAAAGCCAAAACCAACTAAGGACAGAGCTATGCACAAGGGAGATAATCTTTAGTTTTAAACAAAATTTTCTAAACTTTACGAAATTAGTTTTCTGGTCAGCACCGCAGTACTGAAGAGGCATTGGTCCCATAGTAATAAATACTAGTAATAAAATATCAAAGTTACTGGAAATTTTAGTTTTTGCAAATGGCCATTTCGACGACTATTGGAGATCAAATTAAACTTTCTGGAAGACAATAAACTGAAATATCTGTAAAAGCTGGTAGAGAACAAATAATATACATGTTTTTGGCAATGTGGGTAGAAAATTTTATCTTTTACTGTGTTTAGATATTGATGTCAGTATTATTCATTCAATTTCATTTAGGAAGGTATTGTCATCATAGATACACCTGGTATTGGATCTAGTAAAGAAATGACAGAACGAATACAACAATATCTTACTCAAGCCTTCGGATGTATTTATATCATTAACAGTGCGACTGCTGGTGGAGTCCAGAGAGGAAGGGTATATATGCAAATTCCTTTAATGTAGTAAGATAATAAAGATTAATAATTAAACGAGTTCAGAAAAAATGAAAGATTTATGAATGTATGAACATGTTCTGAAACTGCGTTGGTCGAGTTGAGTGACATCTTTATTGATATTCATCATGGAAGATTAATAATACTTATTGTTATATAGATTTCTATTCTATAAACAGATTCTAGATGCAGCTTTGGGGGGGGGGGGTTGTTTACATATCAACGCGCCTTTTGTAAACATAGATGATTATACTGTGACGTCATTTCCTAGGTTGAATATATATATATATATATATATATTTTGCTGAAGTGAAATAGCCAGGTAAATCCTGCAATTTGATTGGTTACCTTGACAGGGGATATAAGACCGTATCCCCGTGGTAGCAAAATCACAATTTTTGAACGCTTTTAATAGAAAAATTATAGACCTTCTAGCAGAATATAAAAGTTATTCGGGCTTCACAGGGGATACGGGTTCATATTCCCTGTCTGTGCCCTATATCCCCTTCGCCTAACGGCTCAGGGGATATAAAACACAGACAGGGAATATGAACCCGTATCCCCTGTGAAGATTCCCGAATAACATAAAATATTTTAATTTCATGTAGTGACAATATATATTTTTTTTTGGAAAACTCGATACATCACCGCTACTTTTACAATTTTTTGTTAATCCGTTTCATTTCTCTCTCATTAATACGAAGTCAACCATCATGCATGCAACTGTATTTTAGGTTTGGAGCTATTAAGAAAAAAATACATTAAAAGCATCCCCACCAATATATTTCAAAAGCCAAGCAACAGATGCATATGTTGTCAAATCACTTAGTCTTACATGTCACAGCATAACAGTAAGTTTTCAGAATGAATCTCGATGCGTTTCTCTTGACATTTGATATGGAATAATAATGAAATACAATCTTCTTTGGTACTCTAACACTGACATGAGAGACATTTAAAAAAATATTTAAGTCTCAAGACATAGTTAAATGGACAGCAACTTACAAATGAACAATTATGACAATGTATAGTGTACACTGTTTGTTCTAAAGTCTTTTTGTAATATCTATTCAGAGTAGCCAATTGTTATTCTAGTAGTTGTAAGTCAAGTCAAAGCTAAAAGATACTTGAAGACAAATAGTTTATTCTTTAAACAGAGAGAACTGAAGGCCTAACGGTGACTTCAATATGAAGAACAGCAATAAGAGCCTTATTCCTTTGTTAGTTTTTACCATGTATTTGTAGAGACCTTGTCTTATCTGCATTTACTCCATATCCTTTCCTTCATCATTTACAACTAACATACGATCTAGAAAGCTTGTGAATCGTATAATCGATATAATCAGGAACAACGCTCATGTATGATTGGTACAAAATATCGATGGCTGTGACCTCGCTGTCTATACTATTGGCAAACTTTTCAGAGAAATGACCTAAACTGACAATAGTTGAAATACGAACGATCATTTTTTTCTTCAATTTTTTGGTTTTGTTTGTGCTTTTTAAACTTTTGCCCTTTATTGATTGTATCTCGGCTGATCCAGTGTATGTTGTTTTTGTACCTTGGCGTATTAATATTCATATGTAGATACTAGCAATAACCTTATACAGTTGGAATGATATACCCACCCTAGAAGAAAGTATTGCTTCCTTATATCTCTTAGATCAATAGAGTAATTGGCAAAACATTTCATTCTAAATTTACAGATAGTTGATTTTCTGAGAACAGTTATGAATTTGTCTGAAGAGCAGTTTAATCCTAGAACCACAATGTTTATCTGTAACAAATGGGAGCGGGTTCCTTCTAAGGACAAAGATGAAGTCATCAAAAGTAACAACTACAAACTGAAGCAATGCTATCCAGACTTCAGATCGGATCAAGTGTATTACCTATCTACAGAAACAGTAAGTATAAATTAAAAACTGAAGCAATGTTGTCCAAACTCCAAATCAGATCAAGTGTATTTTCTTTCTCCAGCAACAGCAAGTAAAACCTATATTTGCGATTGCGAGAAATAGCCGATGTCGCCCTTAGACAACCAAATCAATCTTATTCCTTCTCATTAAAGCCGCAAAATCTACCTCGAAATTAGTTTTCGTTGAAATCGGACCTAGAAATTAGTTGTCGTTGAAATCGGACAAAGTTGAAATTTTTATACATTTCGGTGGCCATCTTGGAAATGGCGGCCATTTTTCGCATAAGTTCCATCCTCTCATCTCATTGAATATTTTTACAAAATATGAAAAAAATCTCAAAGGCATTTCATGAGGTATTGAATCCTCAATTTTTTAACGTAAAATGGCCTTTTTGAAATTTATAAGTAGAGCATATAACGTACAAAATATGAGACAAATGATATCATTACATTATAACATGAGTTGCGTGTTCACCAACTTTCTTCATTGTATCGATTTGATGAATAATTCCATACACAGAAAATTAAAAAAAATACTAAATATTCCGTGTAATTTTATTAACTATGTATTTTTGTAAGATAGTCAGATCCACGAGGCCATGACAAAGGACTGCGATGTATATAAGAAAATTCAGTGTAAAGAGTTATCTTCATTGTATATTTGGGTTAATGGAATTAATTTGAATGAAAGTGATGTACCATTTGCTTAATCTTACCATGTTTTTGTAAGATTTTTTCCCATGTACATTCCACGGAATATCTTTTTTATCTGTTTTTGAAGACATCTTAGTATTTTGAAAAAAAAACAGTCCAGCTAGTTCTTTTTTAAATATTTACATAATTTTGTACAAGTCAATCATGCTTTTGTGGTATTAACTATTTAATGGATTATGAAAGAAAACATTCTGCAATAACTTGCATTTCAAATAAAAAAACCCTCAAACATTAAGGTTTTCTAAATGAAAAAAAAAGATATAGTTTCTATTATATATTTTACAAAAGGATATGGAGTACATAAACATGAGACCATAACAAATATGTTAACTCCAACTGAAGATTCATATCTATTATGCTTTGTCAATCTCTTTTTGTTACTCGTACAAATAATATTTTACAGGCTAAACAGGCACTTCTTACCGGGGTACTTCTACAGGACCACAAACTTGTTCTTAAAGGAATAAACAAACTGCTACCTGCAAGTCTTGAGAACAAATATGAATCATACTACAGGTAAACCACATCTTAATCATACTAGAGGTAAAACGGACGCATTTCAATTGAGCGGATTTTTGAATTGTGGGTATTTTCAATTGGGCGTATTTTAGTTTTGCAATTGGGCGGAAAGGTTTTAGAAGTAAATTTGGTGACATGACGCAAACAGAGTTCATCAGCAAAAAATTAAAGTTGTTGGATACAGATTTCAAGCCCGAATAGACTTGTAAATATAAAGTATCTTACAATAATTTACTAGTACTTTAAAATATTATTTGAAAGACATTTGTTCATTTCTTAGTCTGTAGTTGAAAGACATAGTAATAAGAAACCGCGTTCATTTTGTTTTTTTTTTCAAAACGGTGTAAAACTTGCATTTAATTTGATGTCTATTTTAGAACGGTATTTTTTATCAAATAAATGTTATAATGAGATTTCATATGTCACATATAGTTAAGATTTGTCATTATAGTTTTGTTTCTGACAGTTTTCGTCTAACAATGACCTTTTCGTTTGATAACCTCAATCTTGTAGGAAAAACACTTAAAACGGTGATAATATCAAATAACTGAAAAAAGATAACATGAAACTCGGCATAGATTTACTATAGTTCTGTCTTGCTAAGTACATTCTGTTTTTTTTAGATTGTTTCATGTTTCTTTTTATTGGTAAATCACAGGAAATCCGCCCACTTGAAAAAAATAAAATCCGCCCAGTTGCAAATTATTTTCTGCCCAATTGAAAAACATTTTCCGCCCAACTGAAATATAAATCCGCCCAATTGCAAAACTACCGGTAAAACATATCTTAATCATACTACAGGTAAAACATATCTTTATCATACTACAGGTAAAACATATCTTAATCATACTACAGGTAAAACATATCTTAATCATACTACAGGTAAAACATATCTTTTCAATAAAAACTGGTACAACAGGTATAAGAATCACCAATGATCCACTAATTACATGAATACTGAATGTTTACCTAGTTTTGTAATTCAAATAAATGTAGAATTTTCAACGACAAAAAGATTTCTTGTCACTGAAGGATATGTAATATGGAATATAGGACATTTTCTTTTTGATACGGACTTTATCACGACCAGTATCAAGTGAGCTAGCTAGGGCGAGCTTGATGCGTTACACCGTGATGAAGTCCATAAAAGTTTTTAAATTGCAGTAATTTGTCAAATTTTACTTTTTATAATTGCACGAGAATTGTCCTATAGAAATTATTTTAACATTGATGTGCTATCAGATGTTACTAATTTTTAGTTTGTTGTCTTCCTAATATTTTGATTTGATCTGTACTGAAGAGACATATGTTGTAGAAATGGCCATATGCAGAAACTAAAATTTACAGTTACCTCGATATTTTGTTATTTATCACCCCTTTGGTGGACTGTCAGTCCCCGAGGGTATTGATCCAATCAAAGAGTCAATACTTGACACTGACCTGATAACCGATTTTATCTTGAATCTTGCACTATCTAAATTTTAGAAAAATTTTGCTTTAAACTGAGGAGTATCACCATCTTTTATAGCTCTGTCCTTAGCTATATTTTGCTTTCAATTTTGATGTTTTTGATTATTTGTGCTCTTTTAGATTTTACTCAGTGTAAGTTAATGGTCATCCAAATGCTTTGATTTGTATTGAAGAGACATGAGTTGTCGAAATGACCAAATGCAGAAACATAATCAATTTTATTATTCAAACAAAGACGAAATACAAAATACTATGGTGCGTACTGTATCATGACTACGTAAGTGCGTTCCGAACCGTCAGTTAGATTTTAACCAATCAAGGGCAATAACTGTTAAATGGGTATTTGTATTTTCTTCAAAATTTCAGTATGAGTAGATCTTGATATGCTAAGCATTCTTGCAATCTAAACTTAACCCGTTTCATTTATAGTTTTTTAAATAAAAAGAAAAACATAATTTTTTTTTAAATGTGCGGAAAAAGTGTAATAACTCTTGTCTTGCTGATCCTATCTGCAACAGTTTTTGTGTTATTTGCCAAACACTGCAATTTACACCTATGTTCTATTTTTAACAACGGCGGCCATGTTGTTTGACCGGCAAACTAAAAAATACTTAATTTTAAAAGGCCATACCCTGGTGATGATTCAAGCCAAGTTTTGTTTCATTTGGCCCTGTAGTTTCAGAGGAGAAGGTTTTTGAAGAGACTACTTACGGTCAACAGATTTCGAAATGTTGTCCATTGTAATAAGAATACATCACTGCATTGAATTTCTCCTTCACGTGTTTTCTACTTCTTAAGTGTTGTCCGTTTGCAATAAAGAGGGCCAAAGGTATACACTTTTACGAAATTAACTAGATTGTTGTTACATTATTTAAATTACCTTTCGGATATAAAGTAGTTAAAAGCTATTTCATTTCCTGGTGTATCTAATATGTTTATTTCAGAGAACCCAGACATTGAATATCACTTGCAGCAATTTTGTCAATTTGATATACATGTAAAAAGTACATTTCATCGTATACTACAGGTTGCATCTTAAGATATATACGACAGGTTGCATCGGTCGACAAGTTCAGTAAATCTTGATATATTTTAGAAATACACTAAAAACGAGTTCCAAAGAAATATGCGACACTAAATGATTATACTTAACTAATGTCCTGCGATGGTTAAAAAGTTTTTACTGATATTAGGATTTTTGAACATATTATTCCAAAATGGGTATAAAAAACATTTAAACACTGGTTCCCGAACAAAAGCGTTTTTTTAACCCCAAACCGAACTGTTACCGGAATAATTCAATCGTATTATTCCGCTGATCTTTTATTGCTACACTGAAACCAGAAAGCATTGGTTATTGAAACGCGCCAACATTTCGATGCATCATGGGTAATTGATTGTTTGGCCTTTTGAAACAAAAATTTCATCACAGGAACAATTTGCAAATAACCTTAATAATCATGTTATTAAGTGTCCGTTTCCTTCAAACATCCCTATCTGCAACAAGTTGTGTTGATCTCAAATTCAATATACTGTTCGTTTGTTTTTATGTCACCCCAGACGTAGTCAGGGTGACATGTTGTTATTCTACGTTTCTTCTGATTATTATTATTATTATTATTATTATTATATATTATTATTATGTCACCCCAGACTTTGTCGGGGTGACATGTTGTTATTCTACGTTTCTTCTGATTATTATTATTCTTATTATTATTATTATGTCACCCCAGACGTAGTCGGGGTGACATGTTGTTATTCTACGTTTCTTCTGATTATTATT
>MJUU01052445.1:109203-135575 GCA_002080025.1 Modiolus philippinarum
ATGGAATCATCGAATGGGGAGTCTGGGGTGACATCGGCTATTGCTTGCAATTGCAAATCTAGTTATTCTTCTTTCTCTTCTTCCAATAATTCTTGTCCGAGCGATTATTTCTATATGGATGGATGAATTGATTTCAAACTTTGATAAAGTTGGAACACCATCTGAAGTTATATGCTGTGCGTTTAAAATTTTCAAAATGGCCGTCATTTCCAAGATGGCCGCCACTTTACGTTGAAAAATTGGGGATTCTATATCTCAGGAAATGCTTAGAGGAATTAGTTCATATTTGGTATAAATGTTTAGTTAGATGAGAGAAAGAAATCTATGCGATAAAAATTTTCAAAATGGTTGCCATTTCCAAGATGGCCGCCTTGATACGTAAAAAGTTCAACTTTGTCCGATTTCAACGAAAATTGATTTCTAGGTAGATTTTGAGGCTGCGAATAACATGGAATCATGGAATGGGGAGTCTGGGGTGACATCGGCTATTGCTTGCAATTGCAATTCTAGTTATTTTTCTTATTCTTTCAATAATTCTTGTCCGAGCGATTATTTTGAAATGGCTGGACTCTCTTCTTCCAATAATTCTTGTCCGAGCGATTATTTTTAAATGGATGGATGAATTGATTTCAAACTTTGATAAAGTTGGATCACCATCTGAAGTTATATGCTGTGCGTTTAAAATTTTCAAAATGGCCGCCATTTCCAAGATGGCCACCACTTTACGTTGAAAAATTGGGGATTCTATATCTCAGGAACTGCTTAGAGGAATTAGTTCATATTTGGTATAACTGTTTAGTAAGATGAGAGAAAGAAATCTATGCGACAAAAATTTTCAAAATGGCTGCCATTTCCAAGATGGCCGCCTTGATACGTAAAAAGTTCAACTTTGTCCGATTTCAACGAAAATTGATTTCTAGGTAGATTTTGAGGCTGCGAATAACATGGAATTATGGAATGGGGAGTCTGGGGTGACATCGGCTATTGCTTGCATTATGCTGTTGGTTTAAAAATTTTCAAAATGGCCGCCATTTCCAATATGGCCGCCAAAATACGTCAAAATTTCAACTTTGTCGGAATTCGACGAAAATTGATTTCTAGGTAGATTTAAACGCTGTGAACAACATGGCATCGTCGAATTAGTTGTCTGGGGTGACATCGGCTATTGCTTGCAATTGCAAATCTAGTTATTTTTCTTATTCTTCCAATAATTCTTGTCCGAGCGATTATTTTGAAATGGCAGGACCAAATGATTTCAAACTTGGTACAAAGTTAGATCACCATCTGAAGTTGTATGCCGTGTGTTTAAAATTTTCAAAATGGCCGCCATTTCCAAGATTGCCGCCAAAATACGTCAAAATTTCGACTTTGTCGGATTTCAACGAAAATTGATTTCTAGGTAGATTTTGACGCTGCGAATAAGGTGAATCATTTAATGGGGAGTCTGGGGGTGCTTGCAAATGCAAATCTAGTTATATTTAAAGTTTTAACTGCACAGTCTCAGATCAAAGAAATTTGGTGGTACCACTCAATGAATAATGCTGACGCGTCAAAGATCAAGGATTTCAGGCCTCCAAAAGTAGGAGAAAATCGGATACGCAGAGGGACTGAATTATTTTGGTTTGACAAACATGTGTCCCTTGGCCTGTCTACCTCGTGCAATAGTTTGGTCTTGGAGTTTAACAAAACAGATGTTGTCCTTGCACCGGTCAATAACTGAAACTATTGAACTGTCTTAAGAGGGATTAACCAGACTGGCAATTCTGGCTTTTAAGAGCCAAAAATTGTTTCAAATTCTTATATTTCCCGCAAATTCAGTATCTGTTACCAATTGGTTAATCCTACTGAGTCTACTGCTTAACTGTTTTTTTTTCTTTTATAAATGGTTATATGGTAATGCATCGAACTTTTCTATTTCAAAATAATGCTTATCATATATGTTGTTTATTTAGGTGGCTCTCAACAGTTGTTAAAAGAGCACAGTTCACACTAAAAGTATCAAAGCATGCTAGGAAAGAAAATCTCGAGAACCTTAGATCAAAAATCCAAAGCATTGAAAAACAAATGTATAACTTGCAACAAAATGCTGAAGCAAGTATCAAAAAATTACAAAAGGAAGTTCAAAACGAAGCTGAAGGACTACATTACAAGATTGTAAATCTTTTATCCACACCAGAATTCTTATCAACAATGAAAGCATGGGAACCAAAACAATGTCCAGCAACTGATAAAAAATGGCAAAAGGTGTCTGGTGCCGCTAGTGAAATGATTGCTCAAAAATTGACAAATGTGGTTAATGAATGGGAACGGCGACATGGAATCAAAGCTGAAATAAAAAATAAAATAATAGGAAGATTTAAAAAAGACTTTGAATTGATGGAGGATCAAATAAATGATATAGAAGGTAAAAATGTTCATTACTTGTGTCTTATAGGCATCTTCATGCCTCGTTTTACGCATAAGGCAATATCAATTTAATATATCTAATTTTTATAAGGTCATGGTTTCTAAAGTTTAGTACAGCGTGTTGGCAACAGAAGTACAATATACGTTTTTATTAAATTAAAGGCCATCAAATCTACATGTATTTTGTACGCTTTTTTTCTTTAGTGCCTCATTGATTAAATGCCATCTGTTTTCACCTCATTAACAATATTTTTGTAGGAATGTTTCTCGGAGATGAAACAAGAATTTTAGCAGATCTCCAAAAAACAATTAAAGGGCAAAAGAAAAAGAAAGATAAGATGAAAAACAAGGGTAACACACAAAACTTAGCTGGCGTAGGTGGAGTTGTTGCAGTTCTTGGAACACTAGGAAAAGAATCGAAAGATGTTTTCAAAAAATACAAAAAAGAATCAGGCCCAGCAAAAATGGCAGAAGGATCTAATATCTTTATTCAAAATATACTGAAAAGCAAAGACCTCAAGGACAATTTATCAAAATTTGTTCAAAGATACGCAAAAGGAATTGATCGAATAGCAGGACTGATTCCAGACTTTCTTAAAGCAGATCGTGAGATGCTAGCCGACTTAAAACAAGAGGCCGAACAAACAAGGTCTGAGACAGAACCATCCTATCTAAACGCTATGGTTCGATTTCAAGGTGAACTAGACTTATTTTATGTTGATTATATGATGCACGTCGATTACAGTCTTTCTGATATAGTATGCAAATGGGATGATAGGTTGGGTCAAGGATCATTTGCAGAAGTATTTTTCGGAGTTATCGAAACGGGTGATGGCGAGCGACTGGAAGTGGCATTGAAAAAGAGCAGAGATGCAATTGACAGGAGATCAATAACAGATATTTTATTAGAAGATAGAACCATGAGGTATAATGCCAAATTTTATACTTAAACTAGAACCGCAGATATCAAAACAATAACAAGCTCCCTCACATAAAGCACATAAACAACATGCATTACAAAAGAGGGTGCGTACTTGGTGTCAAATGTTGAGGAACACTATTGTATGAAGGTGATATTTTATAAATACCTTAACTTTAATCCACCCCGTTAATGCCCTCTTTACTTAAGAGGGAAGCGGTGTAATGTCTCATCTAGCACCGTAGAAAAAGACTGTGCCTTGGAATTATAGTAATCTTTTGGGTAACAGTTAGGTTATTATGATAGGGGTTTTTTAATTTATAGACACCCCTATACGTCCAGGAGGAATAGAATCAATTAAATGATTAACTACAACTATGGTCTAATTAATTTTATAATTTTATACTTAGTTGTGAGCATTAAAAGCTTGTAGCAAATTGACTCAAACCATTTTGTTGAAAATCTTAATGTATGAAATAACTTACTTCGTATGATCATTCCCTTGGCGCTGTTTTTGGCTGCTTTTGTCATTACATTTGAAGCATCATGTTTGCTCACAATCATACTTTTTATTTCAGTTGAATGTGCTATTACGTGGGATTACTGCTTTTATTTATTCTTTACAAAAATGCATTATTATTCATCACAAGTACTTTTTAAAGGGACTAACTAACAGACTATTTTATGTTCAAATTTAAAATAAATTGTTCAATGAAGTTCAGAGAAGATCTTTGAATGCATTTCCCATATGGAACTATGTCAGACTATGCTCCAACTTGCGTTCATCATAGGTGAGGTACATGTAGGAACATAAAAATCACAAACTGTTAAGGGGGCCACAAAAAAGGACTATTATGTTAAATTCTAATTATAATTGTACAAGTGGTTTCAAGAGATGCACATTTTGAATTAAATGTTTGTCTTGTCTTGTAGGGATGTGAAGCATAACAATTTTATCACATACTTTGGTAACGCCCTACATCGAACTAGAGGAAAGACCTTTTGGGTAATGATTATGGAATGTTGTGTGTGTAGTCTGAAAGATGTAGTAGTAGAAAGCAATTCAGAATACAAAGTAGCAAACCCTGCTAACTGTACAACGATAGGGGAGAAAACAAAGATAGTAGCAGAAATCGCTAATTTTGGACAACAGTTATGCAATGGCGTGGATTTTCTTCACAGTAAGAAAATGGTCCATAGAGATCTAAAACTTGAAAATGTTTTGGTAAGTCATATTTTTGAGGGATATTTAAATATTATAATAGTTTACAGAAAGTTTAATAAGATATGAAATGTTCCTCTGGCAAAGTGTTCTTACAATCGCTGCCATCCGTTTACCGACATAAAGACTTACAGAAGACCATCACAACACATAAAACAAACACAGGGCACTCATCGAGTCAAAGTAAGAAAACTTGCCATAATAAAATTCTGAGATGTGGGATAATAAACGGGTGGTTAGAATAACAATAACAATAATTTCGGTATTTTGTTATTTGATATAACAAAATTAAAAAGGCCAAAATTTGAAAGTATGAAAGTGCATCCAAATGAAAATTACTCTCAAGAACGAGTCAAAAGTTACAAACTTGCATAATAAAATCATGAGATGTAGGGAAAATAGACAGGTGGTCAGAATAACAATAACAGCTTCGGTATTTTGTTATTTGATACAACAAAAATTAAAAAGTCCAAAATTTGAAGTATGATAGTGCATCCATATGAGAATTTCTCTCAAGAACAGCTACACAATAAGTGAAATGTAAAGAAAGCATACATCTCTCTCACTGGTAATCTCTTTGAATGTATTTTTACATGAACATTGTTATTACTAGTATTTTTTTCATAATCATTTTGAGGATGGAATAAAAAAAATCAACGGAACATTAGTATCTCTTTTGTGTTATGTATTCTTTGATAAGAGGACTCTTCATTACTTAAATACAAGTGTATCAGTTATGGATAATTTATGTTCTAATGCCATTTAAGACGAGGAACTGAGTGTCTTCCATCTTTGTCATTCTTGTAAAAACAACTAGATAAGTTTGGACAATATATGCTTGTAAGCAGACCTGAAACTCAAGGAACTCTAAAATTTCACCTTAGAGTTGATAATACAACCTAAACCTGTTCCCCATTTTCTTTGCAGATGACACGCAAAAGAGTAGTAAAACTTACAGATGTTGGCTTAACAAAACCGGAAATAGATATTTCAGGCACTATAACAGGATCACCAGTGTATATGGCGCCGGAAGTTCTGAACTCGACTGGCGTTTATGATCGTACTGCAGATATTTATAGTCTTGGCATCATGATTTGGGAAATGTGGTACGGGATAGATGCAGCCGACCACATAGGCCCTAGGTTAGTTGGTAAAATTGAAGAGGATGTACGTAAAGGACTTCGCCCATTATTGACGCTTCATCAAAAACCGGATGAATTATGGGCCCAAACTATAGAAAGGTGCTGGAATGCTAATCCTACCGTACGTCCAACAGCAAAGGACGTCATGAATTTTTTCAGAAGTGTACAAGGATGATCATAACAAGCGACTGATGGTTATGTTCATGAAATGACAGAATAAATGTATTATGAAATATTCTGAAGATAAACGCCGAATGAAAAAGTTCAATTTTGTTCATTTTATGAAGATTTATATTGATGTCAAGTACATTTATGTATTTTACTTTCCTTTCTTTGATTGTATAACAAATCGAAATGTCGGATTTAATATCGTTCTTACACAAACTATTTCAGATCCAAAAATAATATTACATACATACAAATACAGATTACAACTTTAGCTTAACATTAAATTTTAAACTATAGGAACTCTTAAATCTAAAATTTAAACTTTCAAATTCAATGTTAATGTTTTTTTTAAAAATTAAACACGAATATTAATACATAGTATATAAGTTGACGAAATGTGTCCACAGGAACAAATTAAGGGTATCTTCAGTATTTGGTTATTCAGTGGAAATAGGAAGTTTTTCCTTGTTTATTATAATTTCTAGGTGGATAGTGTTGATGGCATTTATGTTTCTTTGTAATGCAACCAGTGAAATTATGATGTTACTAAAATGTTATAAAAAAAACTTATTTGGAGCATTGTTCTTAGTTGTTTTCACACAACTTTTATACATATACTGCCTGAAATTGAGGATGGTATACTAGATTACCACACAAAGGAAGTATATTACCCGAGACGGTAGTTGAGGGTGATATCATTTTTGAATGTGGTAATCTAGTATACAATCCGAAATGAAAGGCAGCATGTGTTATATTATACTGAACATCTTGACTGTATTACAACTCAAGTAACCGCAATAACGTCACCGTACAATTAGAGCATGTGGTATACTCAACAGAAGGGTAATATGCTTAACAGAGGATGGTATACCAATATACCACCCTGGTGGTTAATCAATCAAAATTAAGGAAATTTATGTGAAGTATAATATATCAAAATATCAAATTCGTTTCACTTAGATATAAGTAAGTGTGCTAGAAGAACAGAAAATAATACAATGCATGATTTGTCTCATGAATATTTCATCAACCTAAAAATATGTTGAAGACTTGCTAGTAGGTCAAAGGTCATTTGCAATATTGAATTTTAAGCACAATAGATCTAATGACATAGTGCTATTGTAAGGTTCATCGAGCATAATAGAGATCTCGGGCATATTTTTCTTCTTTTAGCATGTATTGTAGTCATTACTTATAAAAAACAGATCATATTTGAATTCACAAAGAATATATAAGGAACTCTGAAAACATGCACCCTTTAGAATTGATATGAACTATTTAAGACTAATATATTTAAGATATTTGTTCACCTGAAATCTATACGTCAACGTCTAATAAAGATATATTTTTGTAGATCAATAAAATTTTTTAAAAATATTTACGGGAAAAGGGTTCTAAATCGAGGCAAAGTGTATTAATTATGATATTAGAAATTTGTCTATTAATTTAGACATCACAATGAAAAAACGTTCAGGCTTAAAAATCAAGTCATCTCTGTATCCTATTGGTGTATCACAATATGTACCATCATCACAAGGAATGACAAAGAGAACGTATATATCAAATAGACTAGTAGAGGCAAATAAGAATAACTAGTAATACAATTATTATATATGGTGTGTAATTTTCTCTTCCACAGTGGTCATTACGACTATGGGGCTTGAAGAATAATAAAGGTACAGGCGCTTTGGTTATATCTAAAGTATATTGACATCATTCTTTTATTTGAAATTATATTGTTTGAGGGTTAGAAAGTTACACATTTGATAGTTAGAGAAGGTTCACGTACGGTTTTGTCTCAGGGCTAGAAATTGCATTAACCAGTGACCTAACAGATCATTCAAAACATGCCTCACTGACTGTGTTATAGCTGATGTATACAGAGTAGGACATGCTTACCCTTCCTGGGCATCTGATGTCACTCTGTTTTTTTATAAGAGTTCACAATGTTAGTGCTTTAGTTGTTTGTGTTGTATGTAGTGTTCGTGTGATTTGTGGGCATGCAGTGTCTTTGGTCTTCCGTCTACTGGTGTTCTTACTTTTGCCTTGACTCTGGACTTTGATTTTTGAGCTTTGTTCCTTCGGTATTCTACTGCTGTTGTTTTGTATGAATTTAATTTTTTTCCACAATATCTGATAATGTCAGTATCACCGAATTGGCCGTTATAAAAAAAAATAACGGGTCACTGTGAAGACGTCATGTGGGCTTTGCTATGCATTATTACTCCCACTCAGGTTGGTACGTATCATAAGTTGAATTTCATGGCGAATTCAAGATGAAGAACAACAATTAAAGCGTCTTTAAATCGTGTATTTGTAGAGACTTTGTCTCATGTGTATTTACGCCATTTCAATTTATCGTTAAAATCGGAAATTTTGTTTTTGACTTTATCAAGGTATAACGCATCAAGAATTTTCCAGGGATCTGAACAAGAAATACAATAAAAAGACTTAAGATAAACGTAGACAAGGCTAGAAAATCGGGATAGCCGGACCTGGTACCGGTACAAGTAGACAAGGCTAGAAAATCGGGATAGCCGGACCTGGTACCGGTACAAACAAGTGCCAGTAGTAGGGTTTAATCGGTTTACGGGTACACAAAACTTCCTCCTTTTCTATCCCGTTTCTCTATAGTATAATAAGTAAAACCCTTAACAGGTAGACTAAGACCTTATGAAAAACAATTTGTTGTATTCATTGCATATGTACTTGTGCTATGTATCTGAAATTAATGTGATGGCAAATATTTCTGTATTCCATGCAAAATGTAATTTTTTTTATTATAAACAAAATAACAATTATCAAAATAATGAAACTTAAATAATATAAACCAGATCGCGGGGCACCCATAAAAGTTCGGGATGTCAAATTCACAATTTTCTCTTTATATGACTCTATAGTTAGTGAAGTCTTTATATTAGGGTGATATTCCAGCATATTGTTTTATACATATATGCCGTATGTAGAGTCAGAAGGGTTGTTACTACCCAGGTATGAGAAATTAACAATGAGATATTTAAATCATTATTATTATATACTAAGTAAGAGAAGATTTAATTGGTTGAAAGCAATCATGTGAATTCAAAATAATTCAGTTGTTTAAGCAAACAATCCCGATATAACATCACTGCGGGAACAACCCTATTGTTTCCCTCTGTACAACCCGGATATGACCTCGCAGAGGGAAACAACCATATAGATCCAAAAAGAACTAGCAGAATATATCAGTCTTCTTTACGACATTTAAACCATAATATTATACATTACCATTATATTTGTCTTATTTGGCTTTGTTAACATTGCCGGTCCATACGACAGTATATGGACCGGCAGCCCAGTCCATATAATATATTGTGACGTCACAATTATTTTTTCTACTTTGTAATGAGCTATTTCAAATTACAGTGTTTAATTTTAATCAAGAAAAATCAATTGTACAATCTTTTAAACATATTTGTTGCATGTTGAACGATTTTTTAAGTAATTTACCTAATCCATTTTAAGATAATACTTCAAACTTCAGTTTTTTTGAGTGAAATAATAGAAGGAAAAAAGAATGAAACTGGTATACATTTTCTGGGATTTAAGTATAATATATCAAATAGTTCTTGTTATTTCGAGCCAAATGGCAGTTTATGGAACTTGTGGTCACCCCAAAAATACTGATATGGACCTCAGCTTCGCTTCGGTCCGTATACTATATTTGGGGTGACCACAAGATCCATAAACTGCCATATGTCCCTCATTGCCATGCACTATTTGATAAATACGACCTCATTATTATGGAATTAATGAAACTGTATAGAATATAAAAAAAAACCAATTATGGGCCTCTGTAGACGTGAAACATCCAGATTTGTCAACCATTGGAGGGGTGGTTTACCTCGGGATGTTTTCTTTAACAGAGGGCCATAATTCGAGAAACTAATCTAAACATGAACCTTTTGAATTCTGTAGCGTCTTTAATTTCATATCTAATTTGACAAATAAAAGATGTGAGTAATTACTGAAGTAATTAACAACCGAACCGTCAGTCTAAAAAAGAATACTTCAGAGACAATAGTTACATCGGAAACTAAAATGCAAAGACATCACACAAGTATGGTACAGAAAAGAAACACAAACACAGATGAACAACACGGACCCAATTTAAACTATAGGAAAGATCAGGTAGATTAGAAATCTCCTGCTTCTTATAAGACACGCACCTTGTTAAACGTGTCAAATCCGGCAGAGGAAATAACAATATTAAACGTTTAAAAAGAGTGTGCACTCTTTACGTTTGTTCCTGCCCCCAAAAATCCGACGCGAAGAGTATACGTGTGTTGCGTTGTGGTCAATCCAGGAAAATGTCAAAGTCGGTAGTCAAATCCGGGAAGACGTTGGATACTGACACGTCGAAATCACCCTGAGAGACGATCATCTACGAGTGTGCTGCTGCAAAGACGATCTTGCGTTCTGCTTGCTTCACTTCCGGAGAAAAGTTATAAAAGGAATCGAACCAGTCTTGGCATGAAGGTTGAGTGTCCTACCTGTCATCGACAGTTTTCCAGGACAGACGTCATGTCGAGGCATCGTTGAAATAAACATGGATTTGGAGAAATACAACAGCCACCAACACCCTTACCAACAACCACTTACACCACTACCTCCAACACAGATGATTGAAAGCTCACCACCACCACCATCAACACAGGAGATGCAAAGACCTCCACCCCCACAGAAGATGGAAAGCCTACCACCATCACCACCACCACCACCACAGAAGATGGAAAGCCCAATACCACCACCACAGAAGATGGAAGGCATTTTCAAGTATAGGCACCCGTATCTCCGGTCCGACCTCCCGCAGCAAGACGTATTTCTTGAAAGAAATGTTACGGAGAGCCCGGGAGACGATCCCGGAGAGGGTCGTCAGGATGTACANCCACCACCACCATCAACACAGGAGATGCAAAGACCTCCACCCCCACAGAAGATGGAAAGCCTACCACCATCACCACCACCACAGAAGATGGAAAGCCCAATACCACCACCACAGAAGATGGAAGGCATTTTCAAGTATAGGCACCCGTTCACCATAATCATCTCCGGTCCGACCTCCCGCAGCAAGACGTATTTCTTGAAAGAAATGTTACGGAGAGCCCGGGAGACGGTCCCGGAGAGGGTCGTCAGGATGTACAAGCACCTTTACAACGAGATCCAAAGAGTGGTGGCTCTCAAAGTAGAATTTGTTCGTGGTATCCCGCCCGATTTGGACGCGGATCACTACTTTTACGCGCGGACCAGGAACGCGCTCGTGTCAGACGACCTGATGTCGACCTCGGTCAGAAATCCCCGCATAAACGACTTCTTCACGAAAGGATCGCACAATCGGAACCTGTCGGTGGTCGCCGTGAATCAGAATCTGTATTTCGGCAAAGACCCTACCTAGAGAAGAAACTGCCACTATCTCGTCCTCCTCTTCGACAATCCCGTCGATCACCAACCCGGTGCCACGCTTGGAGGGCAGATGTACCCAAACCAAAGACATCTCTTAGTGCAAAGATTCGAAGAGGCCACGAAGAGACCTTACGGATGCCTTGTGATCGACCTGAAGCCCGGTACGCCCGAACATGCGAGACTACGTAACGACATCATTGGCAGTGTCGAGGACGCAGGAAGCGAAAACTCCGAAAGCAAGGACGCTGGAAGTGAGGCCATTGAAGAAGACGACGATTCCATCGTAGAAGACGGAAGTGAAACGGACCTGATGGCCTGTTTCAGGTGCGGATTGGTATTAGCTCACGATTTTGGACTCGAGAACCTTTGACAGAGGGGTTGCTTGGACGAACCGCCCGCCAAACGATGCAGGAAAAACGATGACGAAGGCACCAACGAATATGAACTGGAATGTTTCCTCAAGGCCTGCGGGCAACGGTGTCTTGCACGGACAAACTTCCGGTCCACGTCTCGGACAGACCGCGCAGTTTCGTCGTCAAAACCGACACCTGCGACCGCCCAGGCATGCGCTGGGTGGGGTTCCACATCCCAAAGGACGGACCCGCGGCATTCATTGATTCCTTCTGACCAACTTGAAAACCCCAACTCGTTGAAAACATTCGATTTTTCTACACTCTATACTACTCTTCCCCATTCAAAATTGAAAAGTCGTTTGATTGATCTTATCAAGAACGCATTTACTTACAAAAAAGGACATAGCTTTAAATATGTAGCCTAGCACATACATCTACATATTTTACTAACAAATTACCAAAGGGTAACACACGATACTACACTGAAGAACAGATGATCAGCATGCTGGGATTTCTCATTAACAACATATTTGTCCAGTTCGGGGGCAAGATATTCCAACAAACAGTCGGCATTCCAATGGGAACGAATTGTGCGCCTCTCTTAGCCGACCTGTTTTTGTTCACTTACGAAACAGAATTTTTGCAAAATTTTGTCAAATAAAATAAAATTAAAGAGGCTAGATCCTTTAGTTACTCATACAGATAAATTGATGATGTCTTGTCGCTTAATAATAGTAACTTTGCCGACTATATTCTATTATATCCCCCCAGAACTTGAAATAAAGGAGAATACAGACACTGACCATTCTGTTTCGTTTTTAGATTTACTTTTGGAGTTTGACGACAGTGGCAACCTCAGCACACGAATTTATTACAAAAGAGACGATTTCAATTTTGATATTGTAAACTTTCCACACCTCGACAGTAATATTCCGTCTTCCCCATCGTATGGAGTATATATTTCTCAATTAATCCGTTACGCTAGAGCATGTAGTCACTATCAAGATTTTTTGAAACGACACAGATGTTTAATTCGTAAACTTTTAAATCAGGGCTTCGCGAAATGCAGATTAATAGTTTTTCTGAATAAATTTATTGGACGATATCCAGATTTGATTGATAAATATTCAATTCCTTTTTCCAATTTTATTGAAGACGGTTTTGTTTGATTTGTGCACCGAGCGACAAAAACATTTTACCTGTATGAGACAAGGCTTGTACATCGAACAACAAAAACATTTTACCTATTAGAGAAAAATTCGGAGACACACCACTAATTCGGCCTCCCATTGACTCGTATGTTAAATTCCGGGAATTCACATAATATAGAAATGAATTTTCCCAGGTGCGGGAACTTGTTTTTCCGTTAACAGATCACCAACACGATAAAATAAATACATTTAAACCATGTTGTATGTCAAAAAAGAAAATAAAATTGAATTGAAACGTTCCGGTTAATTTTGTACATAGTCGCAACAGAGTATTTTCGGTATTTGGTCGTATTTCATTCGATCCGTCCTAGCTTGTTACGCAACTTAATCATGTTTTTTCAACTGTTCTTTGCTCTCCGTCATTCACCTGCTGATTATAACATGTATCAATTGGCTGTAGTCACTACAAATTAAAAGGCACTATTTTTTATAGTACTATTTTCGAGGTCTGTCAAACAATGGCGTATTGAAATAGTGTAGTGCCCCCTGACAATATTATGGCTTTGACATTTAACACAATCTGGGCACACAGAAGCTATAGTTAGTCGTCATATAAGCGGGAGGTTGATGCATCATTAAACCTGGTTTAACCCACCATTTTATTTATAAAATGCCCGTTCCAAGTCGGGAATATGACGGCTTGCCTAAGGTGTTCTGTGTCGGATTGTGTCTCCCTGATTCAGTCGAATGTTATACGGATTTTCCTTGATTCGGACTTTTGTTGTCACTTTTATTTCGGCAGAGCACCTGAAACGTACTTTCGACGATTTGCAGACGTGTTGGTTGCTAACGAACCCCGTAACTTGATCAACAACGTGCGAGTGCAACCAGAAGACGGCGACTCCTGTGGACTGTACTACGTGCACTTTGTCAAGTGCAGGTACTGGAACTTTACCATGGAAGACGTGGTGAACGAACTCTCCGCCACGGATCCGAAGACCGTCGAGGCCGAGCTGAAAGACATTTACAAATGACAATAAATGATACACTTTTGAATCTGTGTTAATTAATGTTTTGTGAAAATAAAAAGTGTGAAAAACTAGAGTATGTCGTTGTTGTCCGACGCCACCTCTCTCTCTTCACTACTAGAGTTATCTTCCATTCTGCGCTGATCTTCTGCACCGAGCTGTCTCCTTCACTACTAGAGTTAGCTCCTGTTCTTCGCTGATCTCATCGATTCAATCACAGAGTCAGTCTACATTACTTATGATTTCCACGTTTGCTTTACCGTACTTCCTATCATTTGAATCGAATATCTAGTTCCCAATTTCCAAATATGTTTTTTTTTGGTCAAAATCGGTTCCCGGGCAAAAATAAAATGTTGATCTTATTTGGACGTGTCTTCCATATATGGCCAATTGATGCCCAACCCCTTTTCCAAGTATGGTCATGTGAGTATAAATCGATTCCCGAGCAAAACATAATGTGTTTACCATATTTGGGCATGTCTTCCATATATTGCCCAACCCCATTTCCAAATATGGTCATTCAAATTTAAATCGATGTCGTTATGCGTTAACCATTTTTGGACATGCTTTCAATATATGGTCACGTGTTACGCCAACCATTTCATAATATGAACATTAAAGTTTATATTGATGTTCGATCAAATTAATGCGTTTACCATATTTGGCCATGTTTTCCATATATGGTCAGGTGATGCAACACCCAATTTCCAAATATGGTCATTCAAGTTTATATCGATGTCCAAACAATAACAATGCGTTTTCCATATTTGGGAATGTTTTCGATATATATTCATGTGATACCCCAACAATTTCCAAATATGATCATTGAAGTTTATATCGATGTCCAAACAATAACAATGTGTTTGCCTTATTTGGGCATATTTTCCATATTGTCACATGATATGTCCCCCCCCCCCCCCTTTCCTTATTTGTAGACCTCATTTCTACTTCCGATAACATCGTGTAGGCATGCCTAATCATCATGTCGGCCATACCGCAACAAGAAATATTCAGTTGTATGAGTCATGGATGTGAGTCATACGGCACGTGTCTATTCCGTCAATTGGTCTGAGTCATGGTACGCATATCATAGATTAAGCGTCCTTACCATATTAGATGAGCTGATCTGAGTCACATGAGTCAAACGGTGACGTCATATAGGGGCGGGGTTTGTCCTTATTTGGCTCCATCCCTGACTCCCTGGGTTTTTGGGTGGTATTAAAACTAAACATTCCCTACTACTAACTATTAACGTTATTATTACTCTGAGTGTTTTTGTCACAATCTTGATTATAACTTCAGGATAAGAATATGGAAAAATAGTCATGTATTTCAACTTGCTGTAATCAGAAAAGAACAAACTCAGACTTGCTGTAGTCAGAAAAGAACAAACTCAGAACTGTCGCTAGCCATGTATTAATTAGTTTGTTTTGCAGACGACCACAAAAGGATCAGTTATCTTTACTATTCAATCTATATCAATAACATAATGCAAAATAGTCCTAAGATGACAACCTTGAAACTCATTGTCAATCAAGAGAATGCTCCTCCCATTAATTATCATATGACCTTTTAGGACCGCCAAAATGCATAGTTAATTCCAATTTGCCAATTCAGCGTATTATATGCTGATGCATTTAACTTTGACGCGATGAATTCTTTACAAAATTTGTCAAAATAGTAGAAAAGCAATTTTGATGAAAGTTTACATAATGTCTTGCAACGAATACAAATATGTTATTAGCAGTGCATATAATGCTTGACTGAATATATTGTCGTGGGACAGCTGCATACAATGTAGCGAAAACTGTATATAATGTAATCAGCAATATATATAATGTTGTAAGAACTGGGTATGATACTGTGAACACTAGGCCAAGACAAGTTATTTCTATGTTTGACGACAGCGCGCACATTGAAAATTGTGCGATTTTAGGAGAAAACAAACAAAGGATATTTTTCGTTTTTCCGATTAAAATCTAGATTTTTTGGTGTTTTTCTGCCATCGTTGAATTTTTTATGCGCCCAATATACCATCACCTGAACGATTCTAGCTTAAGCTTCGACTAATAAGACAACAAATATATACTACTACTAGAAACTTAAAAAAACTCTGAATAAACTGAAATTGGTTCAACTGAATTGACTTTTAATGTACATAATTCACATCAAAATTTGTTAATTTCAAAAAATTCCTCCTTGTTTTTTATTTTGTTTTTGTTTGTTTGCCTCCAATCCGCCTATATTTCAAAAATAAAGTTGACGCCAAACAGAGAATTAAATTGGTTTGGCCCTATGTATAATGTTTTGAGCCCTAAAAGTAATGGTGCAGCTCAACATAAGGCAGTCATGATGTTCCATTAATACTGATAGAAAGTTAATAGGAATAGGAAAAATGAAAGGATATGGAGTGAATGTACATGTGACAAAAACGCACACGATACATAGAAAACTCCAGTTTATCAAGGACAGGGCTTTTATTCCTGTCTTCATCTTGATGTCGCCTGAGGGTCTTCAACTAGAGGTGAACAATATTCACCCCCTCAAGCGAGATAATAGGAATGCCTTTATCATGACCAATCAAGCACTGGCAAAAATAATGACTTAAATTATGAATGCTTTCACATGATATACGTTTGAAATATTCTTAAGTTTATTGACATAGAAGTGTTTATTTCAGGTGGTTCCTATTTCAAAGGTTCAACAAAATAAATGAGAAAAATTGTTTTTCTTCAAGAACGAATAAAGAAAAATTGGCGGTTTTAAATTCTGAAAAACTATCTTTATTTTGTCAATTAACGTGTCGTTTTATCGTATACTGCTAGATTTCGTTTGCTCTTATTCTTGTGTTTCATTCCATATTGCAACTGTCCTATATGAACAGATTAGTGACGTAATATACAACCATGATTCACAACGGAGTATACATTCTTCACTGATCTAATAATGGGGGGTGTACAAAGAACGCATGCAGATGTAATGAATGCATTTACCTATGCAAAAAAGGGCACAAAATGCTATGCTTTCCAGTAGTACTAACATCATTCCGAGATTTATTTTTGAAGTTACAGGTCATTCACTAAATTTTTTACGCATGCAAAATCCAATTTTATCCATTTTGACAGCGGTTTCCTTGAAGCAATCTAGTATTAACCATAAAGTTGTTAGAACCACATAAAAATTCACCTTGTTCAACGTTGCCATACCCTAATCAGTGAATTTATTTATGGTTGACAAAAGTAACGGCTCTGTTAAGAAATATTTAAACAGCAATATTTCAGCTATATCGTGACGAGTACATAAAAGTACAGTGGTGTGTTTTTTTCTTCTATCAATTCTTGTTAATAATAGAAATTGACTAAGCCCTCGATAAGTA
The DNA here is from genome assembly GCA_002080025.1 of Modiolus philippinarum. Taxonomy (NCBI): domain Eukaryota; kingdom Metazoa; phylum Mollusca; class Bivalvia; order Mytilida; family Modiolidae; genus Modiolus; species Modiolus philippinarum. The sequence continues at coordinate 126,411 of MJUU01052445.1, forward strand.
AAATATCACGATCTATTGAAAAGTTGTGTTTTTTTTCTTTATGGCTTGATAAAAAAATTTGCATTTCAAGAATACTTTTTTTGTTTTTGCGACTACTTTTTCATTAATAAAATCGGTAAATTATTGAATTAACTGTTTCTTATTACATTTCTTTTATGCTGACGATTTAGTCAAAGTAAAGAGTTAAATGGTTGTTTCTTTATTGCAAAAATGAAGAAAAAAAAAAAGAAAAAAATCGTGATTCCTACGTTACTGCTACTTAAAAGGTGCATCGGAGTTCAACTGATTCTCGAAAACGATACGATATCAAGATTGGCCTCTAAAATTTAAAAAGTATTGTACACATAAACACTTTAATTTTTGAAGTTCATAAAGGTTCTTACGTTACCTGTGTCTATCAAAATTACATGGAGGGGTCGCACTAAAATGTTGGGTACTTATTAGAAATATAGCGAATTTCCACTACTTGCTTCTGAAGAGACTACCATCGATCTCTGATCATTCTTTCTTAACTATGAAAAAGTTCCTACGTGACCGATTCCTACGTTACTTAATGATAGAAGAGAAAAAAAACATTGTTTATAATTCAAAAGAATCTTCTGAAACAAAGATTGCATGGTCGTCCATCATTTCGATGAAAAAATGTGATGAAATACATTCCTACGTTACTCAATAAGCAGTGCTGATTTGAGTAATCGCTCTCGTCTATTGGACTTAAATTTAATAAAATTAATGTGTTCACATTTTTACAAATTAAATTTCATTTTGTTGTACGTCTTTGTCGTACATATAAAAAAAGATTGCAAAACACTTATATCTTTAGAATAACATCTGCTTACTTTTGTATAATTGCACCACTAAAGATATTCCAATATGGCAGGACAATTTTATAGCTTTTTTCATTCCTCGGTAGAAAACCGCATTTTAGAAATAAATCCATGACATCCACTGCACATTTTAATTAAAAATTAAATTCAAACAATGCTGAAATATGTAATTCGAGATGACTTTGAATTCAATAACAACGTTAAGGTTACTTGAATATCGTTGTGACTTAATACCAGGAAGCTTATACTCGTACATGTTTTAAAATATTCCAAAATGGAGAGCGACTACAAAATAGAAATTGTAGACGATATTTTTGAACTCCCTGATGTAAATACAGGGATAAAAATTCTCAAGGAATGGGGAATACCTACCAAAGGGCTTCGTGATAAAAAATCTATTCAGAAACTTCTACTAAATCATTGGCAAAAGGAACCACCGGGACAGGTATTTTTACTTATATTATGTTACAGTACTTTGAAAATTGAAAAACTAGTCGTATAACACTCGTAACTCATACAATTTGTTTGTTTGGACATTTTGTTACGTTAATCAAAGGTACAATTTTCGGAATTCGCTTCAAATATACATTTATAGGGCCTATATGAACATGTTCTATACAAAAAAAAACATTCGTAGTTTTAAAGAAAAATGATATTCACCTTTAATTTGATCATACGCTGTGCGAAAAGCTCACTAAAATATACATCCGCTACTCCATTTAAAAATCAATCAAATCAAATTCTGAAATGGAAGGTGCAAATATATATAAAGTCACAAAGACTGTGAAAATATATTCAGTGGATACTAGATTGCTACTTACCTGAAATGCAATGGCTAAATGGCTACCAGCTTTAATCCATGTCTTGCTAAGGGAAACCCAAAAAATCAATCAAATCAAATTCTGAAATACGAGGTGCACATCTACATTACATCAAAAAGATTATGCTTAAGTCTCATGAAATTTATTTATTGGTTCAGGACTAGAGAAAAAGAGATGGATTGATATCATCGAATGTCACGAATGACGGAAGGACACACGGATGGACGGACGGAAGGACGACGGACAAAACCTATCAATATATATACCCCCACTTTTCAAGAGGGTATAATAAATAGTCTGCCTTCCCAGACACGTACTCATCATTTTAGGAGTGGTTGTAGAACCTTCTCATGTGATGGGGTCATGGCTGCTACAGGTCCGAAATTAGGATCTTTAGTAAACGTTTTAGTTGGGATTCTTTACTAGTATTTATGATTTTCATAGATGGTACAAAATAAACCTTTTTGTTCGCTGCTACCTTCAAAGTCAGGGAACCATACAGTTCACTGCCTCATTGTATTGGATTTTTGTTCTTTTTTCATTCAGATGATCGTCAGCGTATTATTTATTTGAGTTGTGTCGCATTATTGGGTCGTAAATTCAAACTTTATTGCAACTTTATTATTTTAAACTTTATTGTGTCCATATTTCTGAGAATTACACTTGTGTTGCTGAACACTTTTTCTCAGGACACTACGTTGCTCTTGTTTCTAAAAAATCTTGGTTACAATCTCAGATATTATTCTTGCAATTATTTATTTATCTATTGGTACATTTATATTTTTTACATGAAGCCATTTTCTATGTTACTTTTACTATCAATATTGCAGTTTCCATACAATTGTGCTCCGACGATCAATAGGTTTTAGCGAAGAAATGGTTTATGGTTAATGTCTTTAGCGAAGGTGGCAAAAGATAAATACATTTTTACCCTTCCCGAGCACCTAGATGGTATCTCATGTTTACCCCCAAGTTTGTTTTAAGTTCACACTGTTACTTGTTTAATTTTGTGGTGTTCTTGCTCATTTCTGTTTATTTGTTTTATCTGTGTAATATAATCTTCATTTGTGTCACCTCTGAATTAAATAGTTTTGGAATTGTATTTTAGATTTTCTTCTTCCTTTTTTGTCGTTTTGGTTTTGCATTTGTTTGCCAATATACATTTGCTTGCCAGTGTAATTTTCATTTTACCATGGTTGCATTGTTATTTATTGGTATTGTCATTTATAAAAAGCTACAAACAATGTAATCTTTTTCAACACAAACGACGTACATAAAAAGAGAGAAAGTTTGCAAAGAATACAAATCTATATTTATAATAAAAGTTCAACCTAGCAATCAAACGATTTAACATATATTTATATACGGTATTAAACTCAAAACAAAATCAATAAATGATTCACTTAAGATTTCAGTTATTTTTGGGATCCAATTCCTAACTCGAACCCCTGTACATATGATAAGTTTTGAAAAAGACATTAATACTAGTATTTAAAAATATTGATTTTGGAGTATTAATGAAGTAAAGTTTTAACGAGGGTGCATTCAGGCAATATCTTCGCTTATCTCTTCACATTTTGACAATATCCTCACCACTGGGGATATATAGAGGGATATAAGATCTTTCCTGTCTGATCTGTTTTTTTTTTTCATTGATATCCTTTGAATTGAAGTCTCTGGTAAAGTCAGTATCAACGTGCTGATATTAAGAAAACAACAAATATTTTACGAAAGGATATGGAGTAAATGAACATAGACCATAACACATATGTTAACTCCAACTGCACTAATTTTAATGAGCTGTATGGCCATTTCGGAAATTTATTCCTCATCAGCAGCACTAGAACCCAAACAAAGGAAATCCATAATTTAAAAAAATGTTTAAATGCATAAAACCAAACGAAATCCGAATAATCAGTAATATCAAATATAGCCAAGGACAAAACTACGATGGTATTCATTAGACTATATCCGAGTTTCTGCTTGTCCAAATATGTCCGCCACACATGACCACAGTATGAACTCCAGGATCACAATTTCATGACGTTTTGACGTTTAGAGTCTTATGACATGACATTTTCTATACTATTACGTGCGGAAATGACGAACTTGTGAATCTGATATGGTCTATTGAAATGAGCCGTGCAAGAATGCAGGAGAACTGTTTCTCTCGACTCATTGATGACGGTTAAATGATACTAAATGTTCAAAACTAAGGAGCATCTCCCTCTTGCATAGCTCTGTCCTTAGCTGATTTTGGCTTGTCTATTTGGATCTTATTGGAATTTTGTTCTCTACCAGTCTTAACACATATTTCGGTATATGGATTTCCAAATATTTTGATTTTATCTGCACCGAAGAGACATAAGTTGTCGAAATGCGCATATGCAGATTCCAAATTAACAACAACGTCGGTATTTTTGTCATTAGTCCAAGTAAATTATTACCCGAAGACATCAGTCGTAGATTTGACGGTCAAAAATAGAGTTAAACGGATTACCAAGGTTGACTCCCTCCGGAATTAAAAAAAAAATTACTGTTATTGCGATTGTATTTGCAGTTAAACAATTGATGTCCTATTGTTGTTTCAGTGTACGCGGTTAGGGAACCAAACTAAACTGGGAACCAGCCATGCCGGCGGTATGTAGATAGAGTATTTTTCACAAATTATTAAATCGCTTCTACAAAGATATTCCATTAGAATACACATTGCGCTGCTCCTAGAAAAGTATTAAATATAGTTTTAGAATTTTTTCAGGATGGGTTTAAAGAAGCGATAGATAGCTGCAAGAGGAATAGAGATGGCCTCATCAAGATGTACGAAGATATGCTCAGTCTTTACAGAGAGTTACCTAAAAGCCATCAGTCTAGTCTAAATAGCGTTTTCCCATCCTTAGAAGATACAACATATAGGAAAATAAAAGAACTCAAATCAAATGAATGTGCTGTTCTTGTAGCAGGTATATTGCATGTTTTAGAACTTAACCGTAAAAAAGTAGTTAACTGTCACATTTTGCATGCCCTGCTTTTGATCATTTCGATAAGACGCTTACGGGTTACCATTTCGTAGAATTAAGAAAGTTAAAAGAGCTCAATTTATTTGGCGTTGATATTGGATAAACCGTTCAGAGTGGCACATATTCCTTTCATGTGAATGGCAAATCATGATACAAAATGTATCAAACTTTGATATATAAGAAAATGGCTTACTTAATATATAAAAATAAAACCTACTTCATATCTTTCATTAACGGCCCTGTCCAGCTATAACGCATACCGCCAATGTGTGGCGAAGTGTGAAGGTATTCTTTATCATGCTGGTGCTTTATGTAACTTAAAAGAACTCAAAAAAAGCGCCTTTTAAGGAGTAACGAATATAAGCCAACGTTTTAATGTAAAAATAATGGTTAAAAAGCAAGATAAAGTTCAAAACGAATGTGAATAGCTGCTTTATTTCAGCATCAGACTGACATAATTTTTAGAAAAAAAATTTTGTGATATCTGGGGGACATATCCCTCCTGCAAATCTGTCGTATATTTCTCTCCATTTCTACCTTATGTTTGCAAAAAAACATAGGGGTGAATAATTTCAAACTGATCTGACGAAAATTCGTCAAACCGTAATACAGACGTTCTATGAATCCCAGAAGATCGTTATGGATGCGTTTGGCATACGTAAAGTACGCTAGTAAAAGGTGAATAAAATGATATGGAGTAAATGCACATGAGACAAAGTCTCTACAAATACATGGTAAAAACAAGCAAAGGAACAACGCTTTTATTGTTTATTGTTGTTTTTCATCTTTAAATCATCATGAGGCCTTCAACAATGAGCTTTGCTCATACCTCATAGTAAGTTCAAGAAGGCCCCTAGCACCGGTTTGAGTGGAATTGTTTGCTAATTGTCGAACAAAGCTTCATCCATGTCTTTACTGGTCATGGATGCGGGATTGTCAACAAACATCAATTCAACTGGCAAAGTGCTCTTGCAATCAGTGTCATCCGTTTCCCGACAAAAACACTAGTGTCTTAAGCTAGTGGACGATTACAACATATAGACAAACACAGGGCACTCATGAAGTCGATTGTAAGAAAACTTGGCATAAAAAAATATTGAGATGTGGGCACTTTAGAAGTGGTCAGAATTACATTTCGAAACAACAAATTTAAATACAAAAATTTGAAAGTATGATAGTATATTCATTTGAGAAATTCTCTCACGAACAAATACACAATGACTGAAACATAAAGAGAGCATACATCTTTCGCACGGGAAATCTTTTTATGGACTCCACACTTCAGGAGAGACAAACTCCAGTCGTAAATGGTGAATGAAAGGATATGAAGTAAATGCGCATGAGATAAAGTGAAACACCTTTTGAAACGTCGTTAGACGCTGTTAGACGTTTTGTCAGCGTTGCAGACAAGTTATGGATAAGTTCTCCGTTCATTGTGGGTCGTTATGGAGTTATGAATGCGTCTGAAAAAGAGAATTCCTCGTCGATTTACGTACTTTTTGGAATGTCTCTATTAAGTAATTAGGTAATAAAGCAACTTAATATTTTTTTTTTGCCGTAGGAGAATCGGTAGCAGGAAAGAGCTCGTTTGTAAACTTGATTCTGGGGGAAGCCATTTTACCTACCAGTGAACTTGCCTGCACAGCAACTTTTTGTGAATTACGATTTAGCAATAGTAAATATGCTGTTTGTTATACCAAGCACGGACGTAAAAGGAAAATTGACCTCAACCACGCTGATGGACTGCTGCAATTAAAACAACACATGTCTTACGTCACTGATGACGTTGATGACAATGAAAATGAAAAGATATTAGTGTATTGGCCATTTGATATTTTAGAGGTTAGTTACGAGTTTTTATGATAGAATGTTTTCTCAAATAACAGGACATTGCTCAAAGGAAAACATATATTTTAGCTAAAACCTGTTCAGATGATCGGAATTGTTTTCACATTTTATCAAAACTTCTGTTCTGTGGTAAACTCAGCATCTGATTCCAGATTATCACGGGGACTTTCTTCTATGTCTTACAATTAATGCTAAATATTAAATATGAATTTCGGAGGAAACAACACAAGGATATTCATTACATGATATCACACTTCTTTGGCTTAGTTCGTAATAAATGTCATTCAATAAAAGAGGCAGGTTATTAGAGGAGACAACATTCAATACATGGGTATTTTATCACTCTGAAACAATGATTTTGTGAAAATCAACAACAAAACCAAACATTTCATCAAGTCACGGCCTTAATGTTTGCATCTACACAAATATCAAATTTCCGAAAGCTTTTTACACATAGGTAGCATATGTGCAACAGTTCTATAAAAAAATAAATCTATAATTCAAGAAGTGTGGGAGTAGTTCGCGTCACATTGTGGCGTTCAGACGGACGGAGGCGAAAACAATATGTCCAAACTTTCTTCAGAGAGTGCGGGGTTGAATATTGATAGGTTGTTGATATGTATTAAGTGAACTTAAGTTTGGTAAAAACTTGACTCCTCTCACTTTTTAATAACTTAAGCCCCTCTTACACTACACCGTATAACCCAAACGAACGCCGAACGTATAAAAATAAATTATATCCGTTCGTCTCCGTTCATATACGTTTGTCGTCCGTTCTTTATCCGGTACAAGTACGGTGATGTCCGTTTTATACGGTGAAAATTTTTGAACATGTTCAAAACTTGGAACGGTCATATACCGCACAAAATGTCCGGTGAATGTACGGTTCTCATGCGTTGTATAAATGTTATTCATACGCCTCTTGTCCGTCTTGCATCCGTTCATATACGGTAGATCAAATTGGTGAAACGGACTTTTACCGATAACGGATAAACCGTTCTATTTAGCGGAAACAAAGCGGACTAGCACCTAATAAAACGAAATTATAAAAATACATGTTTTACACTGACCAAAATTAAATGTAATGAACACAATAAGAATCGTTAAAGGAGAAAAAAAAACAGAAAGAAGAAAAAGGAAAAAAATCTAAAAACCACAAGAAAGGAAAGAAAGAAATGTCAATATTTTCGACCTTATGGCTTCAACTATGAGGCATTCGGATGGAAAACCAAAATGATGGTCCTGCCAGAACTAGAGAAACTTGAACCGCTGAAAAATAACAGAATTTATCTAGTTGCCCCATAGTTGGAGGTCATTAGCCGATAATTTCAGCCATAGTTTCTGTTCCTTTCTTCCCATTTTTGCTGGTCTTATTAGCTCACCTGGCTATGCCAGGGTGAGCTTTTGCCATCACTTGGCGTCCGTCGTCCGTCCGTCCGTCCGTCGTCTGTCGTAAACTTTTCATTCAAAGATCTTCTTCTCTGAAACCACTGGGCCACAATAGTCCTTGGGTGGTCCCCTTTAAAAAATGTATCCGGCAAGTCCGTACCTAATCCAAAAAAGATATCCGGCATGTCCATACCTCATCCAAGATGGCCGCCAGCGGGGAACATAGTTTTAACATTGGACCCTATGGAAAAGACATTCAAAGATCTTCTTCTCAGAAACTACCTGTCCAATTATAAACAACTTAGTCACAATGGTCCTTAGATGTCCCTTCCAAAAAAGGTATCCGCCAGGGTCGTACCTTATCCAAGATGGCCGCCAGCGGGGAACATAGGTTGAACATTGGACCCTATGGAAAAGACATTCAAAGATCTTCTTCTCAGAAACTACCCGCCCAATTATAACCAAACGTAGTCACAATGGTCCTTAGCTGGTCCCTTCTAAAAATTGTATCCGGCATGTCCGTAACTAATCCAAGATGGCCCCCAGCGGGGAACATAGTTTTAACATTGGACTCTATGGGAAAGACATTCAAAGATCTTCTCAGAAACTACCTGTCCAATTATAACCAAACTTAGTCAAAATGGTCCTTAGATGGTCCCTTCCAAAAAAGGTATCCGCCAGGTCCGTACCTGATCCAAGATGGCCGCCAGCGGGGAACATAGTTTTTACTTTGGACCCTATGGAAAAGGCATTCAAAGATCTTCTTCTCAGAAACTACCAGTCCATTTATAACCAAACTTAGTCACAATGGTCCTTCGATGGTCCCTTCTGAACAATGTATCCGGCAGGTCCGTACCTAATCCAAGATGGCCGCCAGCGCGGAACATAGTTTTCACATTGGACTCTATGGAAAAGGCATACAAAGATTTTGTTCTCAGAGACTACCAGTCCAATTATAACCAAACTTAGTCACAATGGTCCTTATATGGTCCCTTCAAAAAAGGTATCCAGCAGGTCCGTACCTAATCCAAGATGGCAACCAGCGGGGAACATAGTTTTAACATTGGACCCTATGGGAAAGACATTCAAAGATCTTCTTCTCAGAAACTCCTCGTCCAATTATAATCAAACATAGTCACAATGGTCCTTAGATGGTCCCTTCCAAAAAAGGTATCCGGCAGGTCTGTACCTCTTCCAAGATGGCCGCCAGTGGAACATAGTTTTGACATTGGACCCTATGGAAAAGACATTCAAAGATCTTCT
>MJUU01052445.1:139411-181102 GCA_002080025.1 Modiolus philippinarum
TATATTATATGTTAATTATTGTATTACGGAGAAGACTTCATAAGTATGATTTACTTGTGTCTGATCCGATTTGTCTGTTCTTTGAGCAAAATAAATACGTTTAAACTAAAAAAAGAAGGTGTTGTACACTAGTTTTTTTAAGTAGCTTATTTGATTTAGTGATTGCAAGAGTTATGCAGTGTTTATTGATTTGTATTTATTTTGTAACATTAATCTGACATATACCAAAACTGACATCAAAACAAAAATTTGTCCGTTTTCTCGCCATTTAAAATCGTTATTCATTGTATGTGTTAAGCAGCAATCGCTACCATAGACACTGTATAACTTTAACCCGATCTTGGTCTTGAGTATCCTCACTGGCATTTTCGCCTTGGGTCGTTGGTGGAAAGGTTAACCTTAACCCGATAGTTCTTTTCGTAGGCCTTTCTCTTGCCTTTCTATTCGTTGACATATGAAACCGTTTTAAATACGTTTTATTCGGTGCTCGTCTGATAGTGTTCCGGTGTCGCGAGTTCGGTTTATTCAGTGCCAGGACTGTGCATGTACGGTGTCCTAACTGTATACCTCCAGTTTTTGTGCGTTTTCTTGTATTTCGTGAACGAACAAAAATATTCACCACCGTACAAAAATGATTTTCATGTGTTCCTCATACGTTTGTGTTATAAAGCGGCTTTAATTTTTTTAGCAATGTTTATCAACGAATTTAATAGGATTTAATCAAATTTTGTCAGAATGCTTCGAAAGTAACATAAAATGAAATTCTGTGAAAAGAATCAAGGGATGCATGGGCACAATATCATAATGCTTTCAAATGGATAAAGGCATGGTAGAGTTCGAAAATATGATATAAATAGTGAAACCTGAGGAGCAAATCTCCTAAATGGTTTATTGTTAATAAAATGAGCTGTCTTCACTCGCAAACGGTGATATAGGCCATGAGTAATATTGAATTGCAAGCATAAGAACTACCTACTTAAAATAAGAAAAGAAAAAAAAGAAAAATATATAGAAACATTACAGCATTAAAAAACTAAAACCAAAGAGAAATACCAAGAGAAAACCAATAATGAGAGAGAGATCAACGTTGTAACTTTTCTTCATTAATTGTGATTTGTGCTTACCATCTCAACCATTTTACCGTCTTATATTTGCAATCTTTTTAATGTTGTCTTTGGACGATACAGCCCTGTTTTGTCCTTCAATAGAACTATTATTCTTACCTTAAGCTGACGGTTTTCATTCTTATTTAGGAAGGTTTTGTCATCATAGATACACCTGGTATTGGATCTAGTAAAGAAATGACAGAACGAATACAACAATATCTTACTCAAGCCTTCGGATGTATTTATATTATCAATAGTGCGAATGCTGGTGGAGTCCAGAGAGGAAGGGTATATAAACAAATCATTTTAATATTACTTGAAAAAGATATAATTTCTTTTCTATTCATATTTAAATAGTTTTAAGAAGATGTTCCTGTATAATAATTCCTGTCCTTCAGACCTAGAAAACCTAATGAATAACAATAAATACAGTTTCTATCATATTTTCAGTTTATTACGCATATTTCTGACATCGCGGCATTGACCTAAACTAAACAAGCTATGTAAGTATGGTTATTAGGTAGAATTCCAAAAAGTAACTGGTCTTTGAGACTTTTAGGAAATTTACCAAGTTTGGAATCAGTTATTCTTGAAATCCAAATGATTTAAATGTTTGTCCTAAACTACATAAACAAATAAAAGATGGTTGCTAGGTAGAATTCCAAAAAGTAACTGGTCTTTGAGACTTTTAGGAAATTTACCAAGTTGGGAATCAGTTATTCTTGAAATCCAATTGATTTAAATGTTTGTCCTAAACTACATAAACAAATTAAAGATGGTTGCTAGGTAGAATTCCAAAAAGTAACTGGTCTTTGAGACTTTTAGGAAATTTACCAAGTTGGGAATCAGTTATTCTTGAAATCCAATTGATATAAATGTTTGTCCTAAACTACACAAACAAATTAAGCATGGTTGCTAGGTAGAATTCCAAAAAATAACTGGTCTTTGTGACTTTCAGGAAATTTACCAAGTTTGAAATTGATGTATTCTTGAAATCCAATTAATTTTAATGTTTGTCCTAAACTACACAAACAAATTAAAGATGGTTGCTAGGTAGAGTTAAAAAAAAATAACTGGTCTTTAAGACTTTTAGGAATTAGGTATTCTTGAAATCCAATTGATTTAAATGTTTGTCCTAAACTACACAAACAAATTAAGCATGGTTGCTAGATAGAATTAAACTGGTATTTGTGACTTTCAAGAAATTTACCAAGTTTGGAATCAGTTATTCTTGAAATCCAATTGATTTAAATGTTGGTCCTTAACTAAACAAACAAATTAAGCATGGTTGCTAGGTAGAATTCCAAAAAAAAATAACTGGTCTTTGAGACTTTCAGTAAATTTACCAAGACTAGAATCAAATATTTTTGAAATCCAATTGATGAAAATGTTTGTCCTAAACTACACAAACAATTAAAGTATGGTTGCTAAGTAAAATTCCAAAAAATAAGTGATCTTTGAGACTTTTAGAAAATCTACCCAAATTGTACATTTGTAAGAACCTTTCAGAATCCGTAGTTTGAAGAATTTCGTTTTTCACCAAACACTTGTCAGAATATTAGATTATATGCCAAAAGTTTAAAAAAATATGTCTTTGACAATTTCCGTAAATTTACCAAAGTTGGAACCAGAATCAAAATGCCAAAGGCATGTTGCAAATTTACAGACTACATATAAAGAATTAATTCCTAAATCCAATAAAGGGCTACACCGACCGCAGCATGATACGACCGCAGCATGTCGACCACTGAAATTTGAACAAATGTAAGTTAAAATGAATGTGGACACATTAATTTGCTGTACACAATAAGGACATTGACACATTAATTACCTGAACACAAAGTAATAAAAAAAAAGATTTTACATATTATTAAAGATTGCAATTTGGGCCCTTTGATCCCTCATAGCTCAGAAACAGTGCGCCAAATCCGTCTCATACTACTGAAAGCTCATAACTAGAGGAATCCAAAGAAACAAATCCCATTAAAATCCGATGAAAAATAAAAATTTCAGGTAATCAGCAGGTTTGCAATTTTGGCCCCGTTTGGCCCCTCATAGCTCGAAAAGGAAACAAGTTACCCAAAAAAATCTGAAGGTGCAGTGCTTATTTATTCGTCAAATGGAATCCATTTCAAAAAATGTGCATCAAAATCGGACTGAAAATTAAAAAAAAAACAAAATTTTTGAAATTTGCCCTTTTTGGGCCCCCTTTATCTCATGAACGGTACATGCGATGTGAAATCCGTTGGCATACTGCAAATTGGAAATTTCCTAAGGTGCACACTGAGAGAAACCACCTCAAAATCCGATAAATAATAAAGATTCTACAGCCACATATGTAAAAACACCAAATTTAATCCTTTTTGGCCCTTTTTCTTTAAAAAAACATGTGGGGCACAATGACCAAAACTGGATCGCCTTCCTTTTGTGCTAAAGATCATAGTGTTAAAATTTCATACGGATTGATCAACTGAAACTAAAGTTATTGACCACAAACAAAAGTGTCTACAGACGACAACGACAGCACCATACATGCCACATGTGTCAAAATCCACACCTTTGAACCTTTGTCAAAACTGACATCTTGGGCCCTCTTGTTTGCAGCAAGAAAAATTAAACAAAAAAAACCCCAAAAAATCCGGAAGCTTGTTGCGCATTTATAGACTATATGCAACGATTTTACAAGAAAATTAAACCCCTTAATTCAAAACTATAGGAGGAGTTTAGGTCACATGCAACATGGGTCAAAATCGACATCTTGGGCCTCTCGTTTGAATAAACTTCAATTTCAAGTGTCCGAAAGCTTATTGTACCTCTGCCGCATATGTGCAACAATTTTATAATAAAATGATACCCTAATTTAAAAAATGTATGAGTAGTTCGTGTCACATCGTTTCGGACAGACGGAGGCGAAATATCCCCAACTCTCTCCAGAAAGTGCGGGGATGACAATAGTTATTGTTTCGATTACTCATTGAGCAGAAGTTCAAATTTGCTAGAAATTAGAGAAAATACTTATTCACTAATTTGGTTGAAATCCTTTAAGATGACGTTTACTTAACCCAATTTCATCGAATTTAAGTTATGAAATCCAGATTTTTCTCTCGTACGTCGGTATTTGAAAAAAAAGTCTAAATCTCGGTCCTTTGCTGGGGTAAGATTTCTTTTAGGTTCCCAAATTTTCAGGTTCTGCAGACTTACTGTAGCATTAGAATAGAAAATCAAGACCATTAAAGTGATACAAATAGAAGTTCACACAAACACTTTATTATACTTTATTTGTACAGGAAATTAGAAAATCATTGAAGGCAAATTTTCAAATTACAAAATCAATGTTATTTTGTAATCGAAGAAGTGCGACTTCAATTTACTTATATGCCCACACAATAAAGCCAGATTGGATATATTGCAGTGAAATCTTGGGAATGTTCAAAACCAACTGAAACACGGGACTACTTTTTTTAACTAGCTGATCTATATTGATGATTATTTGGATAAATCACAATTTAAAGAGTTGAAATATATTCGTGATGTAAGTGAAAAGTCTGCTTATTTGGCAGATTATCAAAGGTTGCTAGATTTCCTCTCTATTTTCCAGTTATTTCATCAATAATTGAATATGCACACAAGCTGGATAAAATGCAAATGCTATCACAGGGCAACCTGTAAACTGGAAAATTATTATAACAAAATGAAAAATTGTATATACGAGTATGACAGGCGAAGGTATCAAAAATTCAGAAAAAAACACGGTTTTTGCTAATTAAATCTAGGTCTTGAACAAAACCAAGTTTTGCTAGAGCAAAACGCGATTTTGTTTGTGAAAACCTTTCATTTGGTTCAGGAAACATTGTGACTTCAAGATGAAGAACAACAATAAAAGCCTCGTTCCATTGGATAGTCTAACCATGTATTTGTGGAGATCTGGTTTCATTTACATTTACTCCATATTCCTTCATTGTTTATTTTAGACTCAGAATCCACTTGGATGCTACGCTTTGTATATATTTCTGAGAGGCAACTTATATTTGCTCTTGGAATGTCGAGTTTAGTCCAAGAAACCTGTGTTTCCTGCCAGAAAGTCGTCTTACTCCTGACAGCATAACCGGGTTTCTCTGTGACATGTTGGTTGATTCCGCGTGCAATACATCAGTCCCACTTATTAGTTGGATTTTCATATTAGAAAAACTTTATGTAAAATGAGAAAAAGTGTTCATGATTTAAGAAAAGAAATGGAAAGATATAGCAAAACTTATATTGAAAGATCTAAAATATTATGTTACTACTGTTTATCAAATGCTTCAAATAAAGCTGAAGTTAAAGAGCATTTTATTGTTAGGTGTACAATGTATAACAAACAGCGAATTTCACTATTTGATAAAAAAAGATCTTTTTGTACAAATTTTAAAAACTAACAATGGAATCAATTTTTTTTGGCTTTCACAATTGAACTTTAGCCAACTTTGATACATTTTGGTAATTTTATCACAGAATGCTTTGAAACAAGAAACATAGGGAGACCTAATGAGTAGTTTCCTTTAAAATATTTCACTTATTGTTATATATGTTATGTTTTAATTACAACTTATTGATAGGACACAAATATAATGTGTCAGGCTCTAGTCCTGCCCTTAAAGTATTTGACCAGTAGTGGTCTTTTTTGTTTGTTGTTATTTATGTCTAATCATACTGTATGTTGCGATGATACCTTTTATGGACGGGTTCTTGATTAGTAATATCATATCTTATCTTATAACAACCCTGGTAGAAAATATGTCTTTGTTAGTATTTTATAAATCAAATATTGCTACTTTTCTGAATTTGCAGATAGTTGATTTTCTCAGAACAGTAATGAATTTGTCTGAAGAACAATTTAATCCAAGCACAACAATGTTTATCTGTAATAAGTGGGAGCGGGTTCCTTTAAAGGACAGAGATGAAGTCATTAAAAGTAACAATTACAAACTAAAGCAATGTTATCCAGACTTAAGATCGGATCAAGTGTATTACCTATCTACAGAAACAGTAAGTAACAATTACAAACTAAAGCAATGTTCTCCAGACTTTAGATCAGATCAAGTGTATTAACTATCTACAGAAACAGTAAGTAACAATTACAAACTAGAGCAATGTTCTCCAGACTTTAGATCGGATCAAGTGTATTAACTATTTACAGAAACAGTAAGTAACAATTACAAACTAAAGCAATGTTCTCCAGACTTTAGATCGGATCAAGTGTATTAACTATCTACAGAAACAGTAAGTAACAATTACAAACAAGAGCAATGTTCTCCAGACTTTAGATCGGATCAAGTGTATTAACTATTTACAGAAACAGTAGGTAACCATTATCAACTGAACTATGTTATCCAGACTTTGTCCTTAGCTGATTTTGGCATTGGTGTTAGATCTTGTTGTTTTTTTTTCTGATTAAAACAAACATTTTTGCTTAACAAATTTTAAAGACATATTTTTTATTTAATTTTGGTAATTTTCATGCAACTATCAAATATCAGTGGCGGATTTAGGGGGAGGGTGGGGAGGATGGCCCGGCCCCCTAAGGATGGAAAATATTTTAAATTTCCTAGGGTTTTTTTTGGGGGGGGGAATTGGGTACCGCCTCACTAACAGGTTGTGTTATCATATATAGAAAGAGACATCAAACAATATCGAGTACATCAATAATGTTATTTAAACATTTGATAATCCCGTTTTCTGAAATGATAATAATGGCACTTCAAATTTTATATTATAAAAGGAGACATCATATAAGAACAGAGTAATCTTAAATGGTTTGAGGTATAATCTATTGTTTTGTGTTACATGTGTTGTAGGCTAAACAGGCTCTTGAAATGTGTTGTAGGCTAAACAGGCTCTTGAAATGAAGGTGCATCTAGAGAGGTATAAACTTGTTCTCAAAGGAATAAAAAAGCTGCTTCCTGCAAGTCTGGAAAACAAATATGAATCATACTACAGGTAAGAGGTGTTTTGAATCATACTACAGGTAAGAGGGGTTTGAATCATACTACAGGTAAAACATATCTCAATCATACTACAGGTAAAACATATCTTAATAATACTACAGGTAAGAGGGGTTTTGAATCATACTAAAGAGAAAAAATATCATTTTTCAGGTAAAAAAATCAATATCAAAGAAATCTGGAAAAAAGGTAAAGCAGGTGCAAAACCGCTGGATTTAAACACATACCCCTGTCAGACATCGTAGTGTTAAGTCAACCGCTGTAATCATACCTTTAAAAGAAACTACTTTATTTTAAAATGAGCATGAACCGAAGCACAAACTCTGCCAGAGTCTTATTTGAAGATATCCTAGTTCACTTTATATTGAAGCACGTATTTATTAAAAATATAGGAAGTGCGCAGATGGAACTCAACCGATGTAATTAACAGTCATCCCTAGTATGTTTTGTACTTCTGGGCATAGGGTATGTATAATTTTTCACATTCTTTATACAATTTTCCCAATACAGCCGAAAAATCGGTCCCATCCTGGAATATAAAGACTTGTTTTTATACTATAGGGAAACGGGACAGATAAAGGGGAGGTTTGGGTACCCATAAAGCGGTTTAACCCTACCGCTGGCTTTTGCTAGTGCCGGTACCAAGTTCGGCTGTCCCGAGTTCCTATCGTTGTCTACGTTTGTCTTTTGTCTTATACGTGTTTTTCTTGTGTAGTTTCCTTGCAAATTGTTGCATGTAATTATAATTTTCAGCCATTGTAGGTGCTTCCTGTTATCCAATTTTTAACATTTGCAATTATTCATAATGAAGTGTGAACAATACATTTTAATCATCACAGTTTGGTGCTCATTCCATGCTCTACGTGCTGTCATAGATCTTCAAAATTCTTTCTCACTTCCTACTTCTAGCTTCTTACTTCTAACTTCTTACCTCTAAATTCTTACTTCTTATTTCTAACTTCTTACTTCTTACTTCTAACTTCTTACTTCTTACTTCCAAGTTGCAACCTGGACAGCTAATGGACATTCAACCCGGTATTTAATAATATCAATACTTTGATTATAAGCAAGACTTTTCATTGTATTGATCCTAGCCTAATAGGACTTTGCGAAAGCAAGAAAAATTGACCAACCGAGTAAGTAGTGTCTAACGTCCAACTAGCAATATTTCAACTTTAATTCAAGACGAGAACAGATTTTTGTATGCAAAATCAATCTGGAAGAATGGAAAACGCGGGGGGGGGGTAATTTTTTTTGGGTACCGGCAATAAGCGTTATGTTTTAATTGTATTATGCGGGTTCCTTAAGGGACCCTAATTACACATAATCAACCTTCAAAAGCTGTAAAATCAGGTATCACGCTGAACATTTTTTTCATCTATTAACTCCTATTTTAGGAGTATTTGTCACTATTCAAGCTCCCAAAAGGCATTTTCACTGATGACCCACGCTTAGATTCCTTGAGGACGCCCTATTATACCTAACACAGATAGAAGAATACAAATAGAATAACACAAAGTGCATCTATGTTGAAATATATGTTTCATTCAATGTAAAATATGGATAACAAAAATAGTGATCAATGTTAGCAACTGATCGAAGAACCCCGACTTTCCCCTAATTGACCAAAACATTTGCTCAGAAGGGGCCTTTGATTGTAGAAGTGTAGTGATTTCTTTGCATGACTATGTTCCGCATTGGCGGCCTGTTCATGTTTTTTGTCAGATCCGAACGAAATGTGCAATCCTTGTACATTTGCAAAGGAACTTCCATATATCTATACGACATCATTCCAGTACAGTTTGGTTAAATTTGCTTCCGTAAGTTCTGAGCAGGTGACAAAAATGATGTTTTTCCCAATAGGGTCCAATGTTAAACTATGTTCTTCGCTGGCAGGTATGTTTTGTGTTGGATCAGAACGGAATGAGCAGTTTTTGTTACTCGCCTTCCATACCGATTATTCCTGTAAAGTTTGCTTGAATTGTTTAATTGGTTTCAGAGGATATGGTAAAAATGTGAACAAATAACGGACGGACGGGTCAGGTGACGTAAAAAAGATTAATTAAAACTCTTTTCCAGGATTATGTGTTTGGGCCAATGCAAGCTGAACACTATTTTCTGTATCTACAATTTATTATTGAAAACTGAATGAGTTTGTATTTCTAAATGCAAACCTTTACCCACTATTTTTTTAGACATAATGCAAATAAAACACTCGTTTATTACATACAAAAACAAAAGACCGTTTACGCTAAGGAATCCTTGCAACAGTCCCGTAGTATGTAGTTTAACGATTTGCGAGGCTGAATCCCCCTTTACCCCGATGTCTTGATAAACCTGTTCTCGTCTTGGATTTTGGCTGAAATGTTGAAATTAGGACGTTAAACGCCATTCGATCCATCAATAAATTTTCATTGCTTTTGCAATTAGTCATAAACTAGAGGAATAATATAATGAAACCTCAGTCCGAAAACATTGACAATATTCATACCGAAGTCAGTGTTGCAATGCGGAAAGGCTACCTTTCCGGATTACAACATCGAAGTAAGAAGTAAGAAGTTAGAAGTAAGAAGTGAGAAGTTAGAAGTAAGAAGTTAGAAGGCCGCATGTCAATGGGGCGGATTTTTTAGACCTGTAAATTTTCAATGGGGCGGAAAAATTATGTATCAATGGGGCGGAAAAAACATGTATCAGTGGGGGTTATTACAAAAAAAATGTTCTTATTGGAAATATTTGCAACTGAAATAATAATCTATATAACTTGATTTTAAAAATAAATAATAAAAAATGTATAATATAAAGAATAAAATTGGGGGCTTGCCTTTATGTAAATAAATATAGTTCACATACAAGGGCGTAATCGAAACTGTATCCAAGAAAACCAGGGATTATTGCTGAAGACAGAGACATTGGAATTGTTTAAGGCCATTCATTCCCACCAGATTCAATTTTGAAATGTGACCAATTCAGTTTCTTGTCGATGTACCTTAAACAGGAACAGTGTAAATCTAAGATAATAACTGGCTTGGATTGTACTAGGGGGCTTTCTGGAATTTTGGAGCATACTCATGAAATGTCCAAACACGACATCGAAAAGAAAATTCTTAAAAACGGAGCGCAATCAGACTTGATGTTAATACGTTATCGTGATTTTAATCTCGAGACTGGACTTCTGCACAACTGAGCACTGAACAATTTTACTAAATTTCGTTGTTTTATGCAATAAATCTAATAAATTATTTTAAGATCTAACTGATTTAAGGGTAATTTCATCCATTTTGGAAACAGGTAAATCCGCCCCATTGATACATATTTTTCCGCCCCATTGTTACACATTTTCCCGCCCCATTATTATGCCAATCCGCCCCATTGTGCATCGCCCAGTTAGAAGTAAGAAGTAAGAAGTACTAGAAGATAAAAATATTTTGCAATATATTTATATAACAACACGTGAAGCAGGGAATGAGCTCCAAAGTCTGATCATTAAAAATGTATCGTTCATCCCTTGAAAATAGACAATTGCAAGTCATAATATTCTAGAAGGGGGGAGATTTAAGGATGTATTGACATCGTTCTGAGTTAAAATCCAGCAAATGTGTACGTATCCATGCATCCACTTCCTTGATTTTCTGGACTGGGTGGTAAGATTTTCCTCCAAATCTTATCACTCTTACCTTGATAAAGTAAGTTCCACCATAAAACTTATATCGTCTCGAAGTGGGTGTATAAAAAAGGGATGAACAAAAACCAAATTAATCTTTTCCGATTTTAAGAATTTATCCCCAAAGGACTATTTGTCAAATTGAACACGATTTCCTATATATGAAGTTTTCTTTCTGTCAATTGCATAAGTCTATATTTCAAAATACACATCATTAATTGTTATTATCTAAGACATAAAAGGGGGTCTTGAAGGTGTCCGGGCCTTTTTTTTTGGAGCGGGAATGGTGAATAAAATACCCCTTTATAATAGGCGTGATGCGTGACTTTATAGAATTTTTAACGTGAAAGCCACAAATTCATAAGATTGATGAAATGCACGATGGGTTCTTCAGGACCCAGATAATACAAAAATACAAGACCTTTGACGCCCAAGAAGTAGGTAACCGGAGGTAAGGTTAACAACAGCCCCTCAACCCCTTTATCCAGTGGTATTCAAAATAACTCCCTCCAAAGTGTTTCTCTGTTCCCAAATTGATAGTTTTCGTCTTGAATTATACTTCAAATATTGCTAGTAGAAGGTCTAACACCATTTAAGCTATCAATCAAATTTTGTTGATTTCGCGATAGGTCATAAACGACGAAACTTTCAGTTCTAACAAAACTGACAAAATTAAATACCGAAGTCGATGTTGCAATCCGGAAAGGCTACCTTTCCGGACTGAAGTTAGAAGTTAGAAGTAAGAAGTTAGAAGTAAGAAGTCAGAAGTTGGAACTCCGAAGTCCCCTTCCCGCTTTCGTAGTAGAGGCATTTCAAAAGAAATAGCACGTTATATCGCCTCCTATTCAATTAAAAGAAAAAGTACCATTTCATTTAAGCCAAAATATTCAGCCAATGTTTTCCAGACAGAAAATGACCATTATTGACAATTCAATGATTCATCTAGATCTGAAAATGATTATTCTTAAATTTATATGTAATTATAAAAACAACGATAGGCATCTCTATTTTTTCTAAAATCTAATTATTGTAAAAGGTTTTAGCACCCATTTTTACTTGCATATCAAGCTTTTATTTTAGAACCAAAAGAGGCCATACTTTCTTTATGCTTACACTTTTAGGAAACAAATATGCGAAATGCATTGAAGAATAATTTGAAAAATAAATCATGACAGGAATATGTTTGTTGTCATGTAACCATGAACTGGGCATTCAAATTCGAATTTAATCCCAAGCGATAGCGAGTTAAATGTACATGTTAAGGCATAATCAATGGTGACTAGATCATACCTACCATAAATTATTTGTATTTTAATATGACAGAAAATGGAATTTTCTCTTTTGAAGCGAATTGAGAGAATGCGGATTTCCGTCTCATTACTGTCTGTGTCTATATCGTCACAATTCACAATCTGGTGGCGTTTTCAAAATCTAAATTTCGAAAAGTCTAGTCTAGTTCAACAAATGTTCTTAGCCTTTATTTCCTTAATCAACCAAGCCGAACAAAATCAAAAAACGTTGTTTTGCTATTTAAATACCATATGCGGATGTGCGAGTTATGAAGCTGTTGAGTTTT
This sequence comes from Modiolus philippinarum, assembly GCA_002080025.1. Lineage (NCBI taxonomy): Eukaryota > Metazoa > Mollusca > Bivalvia > Mytilida > Modiolidae > Modiolus > Modiolus philippinarum. Next base: position 151,736 of record MJUU01052445.1, read on the forward strand.
TAACGGTTGACAATTTACCAGAGTTTTGTTAGAATATGTATCAATTATCAAATGCCACGAGGTGAATCGCTTCTACTTCCTTTGTAGAAAATTCAAAAAGAAATTAAAATAAAATGATTTCGTCAACTACATATGAAAATTAAATTAAAGAACAACAAAACACAATTCATTTTGTCGATAAAGGTTATAAAATACAAAAACACCAAAGTTGCATCATGAACGGTAAAATTTTGTTATGCTGTACACGTGTTTCAAGAAGTAACCTCTCACCAGCAGCATTAGAATCAAATAATATGGAAAGTAATAATCCAACAAAAAAGTCAGAAAAGAAGTACTCAATACCAAAAATACCGAAATAGGAAGCCAAATACAGTACTAAGGACATCTACCGAATGCCATACACGGAATGAAGCCGTAGTAATTTTAAGGGGTTAGAATTTTGATAAAGACAGTAAATTTTTATAAAAAGCAAGGTAAGTTTTCGTATCAGACAAGTCTTACTATTGCACTGGTAAATACCCTCGGTAACCTCTGGTCCACCAGCAGTGGCATCGGTCTAATTAAGTTAATTAATAAATTAACCAAAGACAGGATACGGAGACAAAGTCTCTACAAATACTTGGTTAAAGAAAAACAATGGAAATAATCTTTAATTGTTGATTTTTATATTGGATCGACACCATGAGGCCTTCAATAATGAGCTTTGCTCATACCTCTTTGTAAGTTCAAGACGGTCCCTAGCAACCGATTGAGCGGAGTTCACTGCTAGATGTCAGACGACGCTATATCCATATAATTTTTTCATCCATTGATGTGGGATCGTCAATAATATGGAGTAAATGAACATGAGACCATAACGCATATGTTAACTCCAACTGCAATAATTTAATTGAGCCGTATGACCATTCAGGAAATTAATTCCTTATCACACAGCACTAGAACCCAACCATAGAAAATCCACAATTTCAAATAGATGTTAAAAGTGCATAAAACCAAACGAAATCTGAATAATCAGTAAAATCAAATAGAACGGATAAAACTACGATGGAGGGAGTTAACCTTGGGTTTTAGAATTTACCTAAATTTAGATAAAAGTTATAAACAAAGTGTAGACATGAGATATAATCTCATGTACAAGTACACCGTATCTACGAAAAAGAAGAGCATCCATCTCAGACACGGGGAATTGTTTTACCAACTCCACACTGCATTAAAAGACAAACTCATGTATTAAATAAACATGAAATTAATTGGAAAAGTGTTCTTACAATCACTGTCATCCTCTTACCGACAAAAAAGCCCAACAGAAGACTATTTTTTTCTTATATATTTGTATTTGTATTCTCTAAGCAAGCAACTTATCATATTCAGTCAACCTCTTTATGTAGCGATTTTATATTATCAATGATTATATGCCAAAGCGTCAAATAAATAGATTTCACTATTTTGGTTATTTCATAGATGGCTCTCAACCGTTGTCAAAAGATCACAGTTCCTACTCAAAGTATCAAGGCATGCACGGAAGGAAAATCTCGAGAACCTCAAATCAAAAATTGAAAGCATTGAAAAACAAATGTTTAATCTGGAACAAAATGCAGAGAAAGGTATAGAAAAATTACAAAAGGAAGTTCAAAACGAAGCTGAGGGACTACATTACAAGATTGTAAACCTTTTATCTACACCAGAATTCTTATCAACAATGAAAGCATGGAATCTTACGCATTGTCCAGCAACTGATAAAAAATGGCAAAAAGTGTCAGGGGCTGCTAATGAATTGATTGCTCAAAAGTTAACACAGTCAGTTAATGAATGGGAAAGGCGACATGGAATTAAGGCCGAAATCAAGAATAAAATCATAGGACGATTCAAGAAAGACTTTGAATTAATGGAAGATCAAATAAATGATATAGAAGGTAAATATGAATATAACGCAAGTTTTATATTTGAAAATGCCAATTTTTAGTCTCTACTTTTTGACGTCAGCTATGTCAGACCAACAAATTTAGGTATAGAAGTTGGTAATTTTACCTAAAGATGAGTAAAATGTGTTGGCAACAGAAATACATTATCAAGCAGTCAATTTCAAAATGTTTTGTTTTGCCAAATCCAGCAGGAAATCTAGTGGTATAAAATTATCTCTCTTCTAGAAAAACTCTTCTGTGTCTAATAACTCTTTCAAAATGTTTTGTTTTGCCAAATCCAGCGGGAAATCTAGTGGTATAAAATTATCTCTCTTCTAGAAAAACTCTTCTGTGTCTCATAACTTTTTCGGAACAAATTAACAGCATGGCGACGAAAATAAATAATCAATAAAATGTCAAGATTTCAAAAGAAATAAACAAATACAATATTTAGTGAAAACGTCATTCAATTCCCAGATCTTTACTTTGTAGTTAAAAAGTGATTAAACTTGCTCCCAAGAAGAGGATATATACGAATTCCTTACATAATTTACTGTCGTGATGAAAATATTCAATGGACACACTGATCAAAATCAATTACTAAAGGGCGTTAAAATGCATGTACCCAGACAAGATTATATGTACAGATAGATTTTTTAATATACTTTATGCATAGGTCAATTTAGTAACGATTCTTGCATAAGAAACGCTGAGATCCAAATCTAATTCTATGTTATTAGGCAATATCATATCGTTTCGAAACAGCGCTATTTTCCTTTTATACCCATGATCTAAAAGGGAAATCATCAACACAAGATTTCATTGGTTCAATCAAGGAAAAGGATGTGCCTTCAGTTAAAACCCATTCAAAGAACCCACGTGCTAAGTGAGTAAAAATCGATATTGTTTATGTAACTCTGATGGTTGCGAGGAGGAATCGGTCGTTTTGTATACTTTAATTCATCAAAACCACTGCGTGTGCCCATTCCAAAATTTGCAAATGAATAGATAAATATTTAATTGCAAAGTACATTTTTTCCTGGAAATTTCGTAATAAAGAAATGCCTAAATCCAAAACTCTTTGAAACCATTTATATTCCGGGAAATCTCATTTTTCAGTAAAAAAATATGCGAGAAATATAAAAAAATTTTAATAATATCATTTGTCAATATATAGATACGTCACATGAACATAACAGAGTATGAATTTTCATGTTATAAGTAACTTTTATCAGGCCATGACAACGAGTTACGCGTTGCAATTGGCATTTTTATCTTTTCTAAGCGAGAGTTCATTTTCTATTTTTTAAATACCACCAGATTTCAGACTGAATCGTCATTAAATAAACACGTTTTCCATTGCTTGTTTTACCATGTATTTGTATAGACTTTGTCTCGTGTGCATTTACTCCATATCCCTTCGTAAATTATATGCATTTTGTATGTCAACATGTTCACTTTTTTAGGGCTTAAGGGTCCTGTAGGGCCTAACTGACTTGACGGCATCTGTTTCCATCTTATGAAATAATATCATTGTAGGTATGTTTCTCGGAGATGAAACAAGAATCTTAGCAGATCTTCAGAAAACAATTAAGGGGCATAAGAACAAGAAAAGAGATAAGATGAAAAACAAAGGTGATAAACAAAACTTGGCTGGCGTCGGTCGCGTTGTTGCTGTTCTCGGGACACTTGGAAAAGAAGCTAAAGATGTTTTCAAAAAATACAAAAAAGAATCAGGCCCAGCAAAAATGGCAGAAGGAACAAATATATTTATTCAAAATATACTGCAAAGCAAACAGCTCAAGGACAATTTATCAAACTTTGTGCAAAGATATGCAAAAGGAATCGATCGAATAGCAGGACTTATTCCAGATTTCCTTAAAGCAGATCGTCAAATGCTAGCTGAGTTGAAAGAAGAGGCCAAACACACGACGTGTGGGTCAGATCCATCGTATCTAAACACCATGATCAATTTTCAAGGTGAACTTGATTTATTTTATGTTGATTACATGATGCATGTTGATTACAGTCTTTCAGACATTGTTTGCAAGTGGGACGATAAATTGGGACAAGGATCATTTGCCGAAGTATTTTTTGGTGTACTTGAAACAGGTGAAGGAGAAAAACTGGAAGTAGCATTGAAAAAGACCAAAATTACAATTGGTAGAAACACAATCACCGACATTTTACTAGAAGATAGAACTATGAGGTATGTTGCCAACTTTTACACTAAAGCTAGACTATTAGAAAGTTACAATGACATTTCATCCCTCTTAAAATTAAAAATAGCACCTTTTTACAAAAGGTTAAGAGTTTAGTGCGTCATTACGATATTAGGTTATGATCTAACATCGAGGTATGCGTCATTTACAGAATATAAAATATCAGCTTTAATTTTTGTTTTTATAACAAAGAACTCCATAAATTTGAGACATTTAAAAGAATATGAAACGCTAAAGCAAAAACATAGTCCTTGGTGGCATGTTCCTTTTGATAGTGATATTCGTCCTTCTACTGCTTACGGAGTTTGTTTCACAATTATTTTCAGTTTCTCATCAGCCATTTTTGAATTTTTTAAATTTTCGGTCCGAACTGTGATTCAAGATTTTTTTTACCTAGAACTGGAATGAACATTTCTTTTGTCCTCGACCTTTCATTTGATGTTTGGTTGCTACCAGACACTACAGAAATGGAAGGAGAGGTTTTGCGCGCCATGAACTGATTTAACCCTACATTTCATTTGAAATGCCTTTACCAAGTCAGGACCATTGCGGTTTACAGTTTTCCCTATAGTTTTGCACCTAAGTTATCTTTCAGCTCCTTGAATGACGATTCCTTCCATTACTTAACTTTTTTTTGTAACTACCCTCTTTTGAGAAAGATCAATGAATAGACAATGCTTTCTTTTACAGGAGTTCTAATATCTCCTGAGTGTATAATTATAAGTAACATGATTTCAAGTACAGAAATAATCAAATATCTACAAATTTAAAAACTAATTTTGACATGATAACTCATTAAATATTGCAATTTTCAGAATTAGCTGAAATAAATATTTTGTATTATAGGGATATAAAGCACGACAATTTCGTAATTTATTATGGCAACGCCCTACACAGAGTAAGAGGAAAGGTGTATTGGGTGATGATTATGGAATGTTGTGTTTGTAGTCTGAAAGACGTAGTAGTAGAAAGGTATTCGGAATACAAAGTTGCAAATCCTGCAAACTGCTCAACTGTAAAGGAGACAAATAATGCTGTGACAGAAATTGCTGAGCTTGGAGAGCAATTGTGCAACGGTGTGGATTTTCTTCACAGTAAGAAAATGGTTCATAGAGACTTAAAACTGGAGAATGTTTTGGTATGTCATATTTGGGAATAAGATTTAAATGTTTTATTGTTGACAGGATAATTGTTTCACCAGGATAAATAATGTCCTATAGAATAAATATATAATCAGATGATTTTAAAAATCTTTTTCGAAATGTACTGATCCGTCTTACATGATACCTCAATTAAAGTGGCAAAGCTTTATTTCATGAAGATCATTCTTTTTTTTTTACATAGACTGTATTTATAAGTATGGGCTGTTGTAATATTTGCGACCGACTTGTTTACATTAAACTAGATCAGGGACTGTCTCATGTCAACAACCTCACTTTGTTTCCTTTAACTCTTAGACAATGGCTTTACATCTATGTCCTTCTAACATAATCTACAGAAGTTTGGAAAATATATCCTTCATATCAAATTTATTCATCTTATGAAACAACGGCAGCAGAATACCGAAGGAATTGACAAAAATCGAAGTCCACGACATGGCAAAAACGAGAACACAAAAAATGACGTTGAACACAGAAAACAATGAGATGAGACAGATGCAAAATACAGAAATAGAAAATACAACATTAGAAAACAAGGCACTCACTGTGGGAACTCCAGTGAAACTGAAACATGTCCTGCTCTGTTAACAGCACACGTCACACTGTTAAACTGTATTTTTCGCATAGAGTAGATAATTAGCCATAAACGTCTTGTTCATTTTCATTTGCAGATGACACACTAAGAATAGTTAAGTTGACAGATTTAGGATTAACGAAACCGGAAATAGATATTGCTGGCACCAAAACAGGATCACCTGTGTACATGGCACCGGAAGTATTGAACTCGACCGGTGTATATAACCGATCTGCAGATATCTATAGTCTTGGTATTATGATATGGGAAATGTGGTACGGGATAGATGCCGCCGAACATATAGGCCCTAGGTTAAATGGCAGCGAAATTGAAGATGGTGTACGTGATGGGCTACGCCCTTTATTAACGCTGCATCATAAACCGGATGAATTATGGGTCCAAACTATAGAACAGTGCTGGAATGCAGATCCTACGATAAGACCAACAGCAAAGGACGTCATGATTTTTTTTAGAAGTGTACAAGGTCGTACATGACTGGCGACAGAAAAAAAGCAGCATATGTGACATCTACCTTAAGATGTGACAGAATAGAAATTATGAAATTATAGAACAAAAACATGGTTTAAAATCAAAAAGTTCATTTTTTAATGTGCAATGCTTCGATTTATGACAAGTGTTATCCGTAAACAAAATAACTTCGAAGAACAGTTGTTAGGTCCTTCCAGGAAGTTGTGTTTTAATGTTTTCAATATTGATCGTTCGTATAATTTTACGAAAGGATATGGGGTAAATGAACATGAGACCATAATACCTATGTCTTCTTTCTTATTAATTTGGTAAACAAAATGTTAATGCTTATAATAACATTATAAAAATAAAGATGTACATAACTGATATCTCAAATACAGCCTTTGTTAATAGTCAGACTTGTCGAACATGAAAATTTTACCTTGCGTGTTATAGATATTTATTGTTTTTATCAAAATTCTAACCAATAAAAATACTGAGGCTTCATTCCTTGTATGACACTCGGTAGATGACCTTGATACTGGACTTGGCTTCTTATTTTGATAGTTTTGGAAATGAGTACTTCTTTTTGGACTACATTTGGATTATGGCTTTCCATATTATTTGATTTTTAATGTTACTCCTTGAAACACGTGTACAGCATAAAGACATTTACTGTTTTCTTTTGCAACTTCGGTATTTTTGTATCTAGGACATTTAACTGCTGACGCTGTATGCACAATACCCAATACGGCCGTATAAAAAGTATTAAACACGTATTTGATTTCAAGCTGTATCAGTTTTCTGTCTATCTCTAACACAAAATGGGCCGAGTTTTCGGAAAACACATTATTTTGTAGCAGTTAAAATCTAAGCCTGCACTGCTTTCCTACTTTACTATTATTTAAGATGACAATTATATTCAAAATACATGAAATAGGAAGATAATCAAAATTCAAAATATTGTATACATTTAATGTATACATATCAAAAGGTGGTTAATTGTATGATTCCTTGAGAAAATATAAAGAAATTGTTGAGTGAGATGTTTTTGTATATTCAAAGCAATCCAATTTAACCCCAGATGTAAATTGGAAATTAGTATGGTATACCGAAATGATAATATGACATGAATGATTGTCCTAATGTCTTTGGAGATCATTTCATTTCACCATATTAGGATAAGGATATTTCAACTTTCATTTACAGTATAGACTTGCCACAAGTCTCTCTGTAATTTTTTTAATTTTTTAATTTTTTTTCTCTAGAATATTTTGCTATCAGAGAGTTCACATCACGGCAGCTGGATAGTAATGGGTGTTTGATAGTAACGATGTGAACTCTCTGATAGCAAAATATTTTAGAGAAAAAAAAATTAAAAATTAAAAAAATTACAGAGAGACTTGTGGCAAGTCTAATTTACAGTACATTAAGTATCTATATTAGAAATGATGTGATGATATATTTTTCTGCGTTTTATGACTGTTTGTTTTGTCTAAAATTAAATCAACAATCAAGGTTTGATAACAAAAAAACGAAGTTTACTGTAATATTATTTCTGCATATAGCCTTTTCGACACCTTGTGTCTCTTCAGTACGGATAAAATTAAAAGATTGGCAATTAAGAAATTAAAAACTGATAGAGTACAAATAATAGAATAGGTCTAAACTGAAAGCCAATATAGCAAAGGACACAGCTTTGCATGAGGAACTTTCCAATTTAAATATTGTTTCTGAATATAATCGGTTTCCAGGCCAGCACCTGGACTACTGGGTTTGTGAATACCCTCTGGACTAATAGTCCACCAGCAGTGGCAGGGCCTAATTGAACAGGGCTTTGGATGAAGGAGATACTCCTTAGTTTTAAACAAATTTTCTAATTTAGATCTATCGGCTTTAAAGTAATAATTATTAAAGAAAAAAAAGAATAAAATAAGTTAAATAAATGAATAAATAAGTAAATTATAATAATAGCACATCATGTAAACTCATGAAAAAGCAATGAGGTGTTTTCTAAAGGTTTCTACGTATAATGCGCGAGTCACAATAGCTATTAAAAATGAATCCACGGAAGGTATGGTCAGTGATAAAGAAATCCACATGTCTAATAGAGTCCATTAGGATGCATAAAATTCTGTAATCCGTTACTTAAAATGACTTTACTTTTGAAAGTTTTGTTAAAACCTAAATTCCCCTTTTTCTGATGTTTCTTCAAACGTGTTTTCTAGATTTTTGGATCATAATTTCTAATAGCCAGTTCACGATATAAAATGATATAGAACAGGGCCATCTTTTTTATTTAACCCAGATACAAACAGATATTACCAAAGTCTACTGGAATACATAATGATTCTTTACCAACCCATTTCTCATTTTCTAACTATGAAAACAAATATTTATGTTATATGATCCAACTTTAATAAGCTATTTTCCCTATTGCTTGGATAAGGGATGGACGGACCTTCAGGACACAATTGTAAAGAAAATTAAGTGTTGTGCCAAAGTTTATTTATAACTGACCAGATGGTTGTTAAGGAGAAGATCTTTGAATGTACTCCAATATTATTAAACCATGCTTCCCATTGGTAGCCAATTTGCATAAGGTGCAGACTTGAAGGACATTTGTTTTGAAGAACATCCAAGATACATTGTCATTAAACCTTATTCTAACTAGTCCAGTTGTTTCAGATAAAAAATTCTTTGTATACTCTTTCCATAGGCTGGAGTAATAAATTAAGTCCCCGCCGATGGCCCCGTTGGATGACAGATAGGTATCAAAGTCACAAAACTTAGTCAGCTCTTATAACCATCATTCATGCCAAGTTCCTTTCAAATCTATTCAGTAGTTCTCAATGAAAATGTTATCAACTTCTCACTTAACCTTTACTTAATGAAAAAACATTATGCAGGCTATGAGACCAAGAAGCTGCTTCTAAATACATGTCAGCAACATGCATAGTAAGCAAACAGTAACATCCCTGAAAGACACAATACATTTATATAGAAAAATTATTATGACATGAAACAACGGCAGTAGAATACCGAAGGAACAAGGGAAGCGAAGACCACAAAAATCGACATCCAAAGACATGGCAAAAACGGCAACAAAGAAAAACAAAGACAAAACAAGGACGTTAGACAGCTACAATGCACGGAAATAAAAAGACGACATTAAAAACTAAGGCACTCATAGTGTAAACTCCCAGGAAAACCGGGAGTGACATCAGGTGCTCCGGAAGGGTAAGCATGTCCTGCCTCGCTTTGAAAGGTCTGTTTGGTAGCGGATTGGTTAACGTCATTTTCTAACCCTTAGACTAAAACCCAATGAAATCCATGGTACAGGTAACTTCTCTAACCCTCAAACAGTACCATGGTGAAATTTTGAAAAGCTTTTTGTAAATCTCTATAGTATTGAAAAAATCACAAGGACAAATCGGTAGCACAAACATCACTGACGAAGACAAAACTAAAATTTTACAGTATGATATACGAGACAACACGAAAAACTAAAGTACTGACAGTGTGAACTCCCATAAAAACCGGGAGTGACATCAGGTGCTCCGGATGGGTAAGCATTTCCTGCTCCGCTAGCGACACCCGTCACACTATCAGTGAGTCAATCCAGGGTTGAGTCCAAACCGGTTATGTCAAATCCGTGAAGACGTGAAATCTAGCTGAAAATGTCCGTTTTCATTTGGGACACAGACACATCATATCTGTCAATGAAATCATGGTGACGGCCATAACATTTCTGAAGGGATGAAAGTAACAAAGGCTGAACAAATCCCTGACTAAGCAACTTTTGGGACAGTGTTTTTGCTCTATTCAAAAAATCACAGTATAAACTACATGCGCGACAGTAACGAATCAACTGTGAAATGTACACTCCATAGGCTGGAGAGGTGGGTATATTGCTGCTCAGAAAGGGAAAATTCACAATTGGGAAGTTAAAATCATCACGGTTTCATATAGCTTAGATTTCAAATGTTCTTCTTCATCAATGTATAAAAACAGATCTAAGTACGAAGCTGAAGTAGGTGTATCAGTAGTCTCTTCAATTTCAAGCTCATTGGGATAGATCTGGTGTAAATATTCCTTGAATTTAGGATTATTAAGAGAAAGTACATCGTCTATGTAGCGGAGGCTAAAATTAAAGGACTGGGCTAAATGTTTTTGTTTTTTCTGTGTTAGCCCTTGTAAAAACTTGGCTTCATACGAGAAAAGAAAAAGATCAGCTAAAAGCGGCGCGCAGTTAGTTCCCATTGGAATTCCGATTGTCTGTTGAAAAACGCGACCTCCAAATTCGACAAAGATATTATCTATTAAAAATTCCAACATCCTTATTACGTCATTCTCCGTGTACGTCTTGTTTGACTCAGTGTGGTTCTTTACAAAATATGTTTTGTCTTTCCCTACTACGAAGTAAGTGTATCTGCGTTCTCCGTTTTTAGTGCAGAAACATTGATGTATCAAATCAGAAATTATTGTTTTCAATTTATTGTGTGGCAGAGTAGTATAAAGAGTAGAAAAATCAAAAGTTTGTATGCTGTGACAATGGGTAAGACTGCGAGAGGATAGCTATTCAAGTAGTTCTTTAGAATTTTTTAGAATTCACACCTGATTGACGCCACTCGTGGAGTAGACTTTATCACAGTAACTTTTCAGGCCATCTCTGACTGTGGTCAATAATGTAGTAAGGAGCTTAGAAGGTGGCTTAGTGGTGCATCTGGAAGACCCCGCAATGAATCTCTGTTTGTATGAAGTTTAGGGACCTAGTAGTTGTAGGGGAGCTGATTGTTTTTATCACCCGCTTTGATGCCAAAGGATGTTAAAACTGAGTTGTGATTTTCAATAATCTCTTCCCTTGATAGTGTAGTGGGAGTATAAGTTGGGTTTCCTGATGAACTATCGATTCCAATTTCCTTAACCAGACAGTCAAGAGAGTATAAGTTGGGTTTCCTGATGAACTTTCGATTCCCATCTCCTTAACCAGACAGTCAAGATAGTGTTTCTTACACACGAACAGTATGTTGTTAGAAGCTTTGTCTGCAGGGACAATGACGTAATTTTCGTGGAGGTTGTCCATCGTTTTTCTAACGAGGGAGATAAGGTAAAGATTAAGAAAGTATTTTTGGCAAAAATTGTAGAAATTTGCACAAAAACATTTTTTTTTGCTCTTGATTATGGAAGAAATTATTGTTTTTAATGAAGTAATTTCAGGGAATTTCTCCAAAGGTTAAAGAGAAAGGTTATCCAAAGAAGATTTGAAAACAGAATTTAAAAGGAAATAACCCATAAACGATATGGCATTGAAAATAAAATTGATAAAAAACGGACAATAACTCCTACACAGATGTTTGGATTTTCTTCCATATTTTAGAGCATGTAGGTATTGATATGCTCTTTGCATTGAGGTGAAGAATTTCAAGCTGATCTTACAAATATCGTCAAAGCTCTATGAATGCTAGAAGACCGTTATGGATACGTTCGGTATATGTCAAGTACGCTATTAAAACGCCTTTGCAATTTTGTCATACGCTGTTACACGTTTTGTGAGCGTTGTATTCAAGTTATGGATAAGTTTTCCGTGCGTTGTAGACCGTTAGCCTGACGCTATGAATGCGTCCAACAAGAGAATTTCTTCAATTTCCTCGGCGTGTGCCAACGATCTTATAAAAATTCGCGAACGTAGGCACACGTTGGGTAGAACGTTATAGTGTGACAGGGCCTTAAGGAAATTTTGAGAACAACAACTTATCGCTGCTTCTGTGTCAACTAAGCAAACGATATTTCTACCACAAATTTCGGCTTGAATTTTGTTTTCATTCAAATTAACCAATTAAAAAACTTTTGGGCGGTTGACAATTTTTGTTTTTAAACTTAACTTTCGAATTTTTGTCGGTTATATTTTCTTATGATTTTGACTAAAAAGTCTTTTTGTTGTAGAGGTCTGGATTCGTTTTCTACTTTTCACAGAGTGCCTACCCAGAATCTAGATCCTTAATACCTTTTGAATTGTTGTCTTCTAATTTTCATTTGTGTATTGTCTCTTTGTAAGTACTGGTTTCTGTGGAAAGAGGATCTCCTATTTGTGTATGAGACGTTGTCTATCTCTGCCTTCACACAATTCTATAAATTGGCCGTGCTTGCCACAGGAAAAACATTGGACATTATATGCAGGACATAAACTTCTTTTCATACAAGACCTACCACAGTCCTTGCATCTGTAGCATTGTCTGTTCTTTCTTCTTTGTTTTCTTTCGTTTGGGGACACTGCTATCACTTCTTGTTTTACATTAGACCTCATTTAATTTATAAAAGATGTAAACACAAAATTAATGTCTTGTGAGGCAGAAGTACATGCATAAACATTACATTCAGTGAGTGAAATTGTGATGTCCATAGCGTGTCTGGGTTCTTAAAACGTTTTTGGGCCCTTCGGGTCGTTACTGTCGATCGTGTAGTTTGTACGGTGATTTTCTGAACAGAGCAAAAACACTGTCCCAAAAGCTGCTTAGTCAGAGATTTGTTCAGCCTATGTTAATTTCGTCCATCAAGAAATTCTATGGCCGTCACCATAACATCATTGAAAGATATGACGTGTCAGTATCCCAAATGAAAGTGTACATTTTCAGCTAGATGCACGTCTTCCCAGATTTTACTAATGATTTTGACATTTTCCTGGATTGACTCACAGTGTGACGGGTGCTGTTAACAGAGCAGGACATGCTTACCCTTCCGGAGCACCTGATGTCACTCTCAGTTTCACTAGAGTTCACAATGTGAGTTCCTTTGTTTTGAATGTTGTGATTTCTATTTCCGTTCTTTGTATCTGCCTAACGTCATTGTTTTCTGTGTCTAACGTCATTGTTTTCTGTGTTCTCGTTTTGGCCATGTCTTTGGACTTTTATTTTTGTAAATTCCACTCCTTTGTTCCTTCGGTATTCTACTGTCGTTGTTTCTGAATAAATGCGGACCTTAAGTTGTAGTCCACCTACTTCTTCACTTAGATATGACCCAATTGCTATCTGTTGTACTCTTGTTGAGTAGTTAATTCCTGTCTCGATTGCACTTTGTTGCACTTTGTAAAATTTCTTGACGGGTTTGTAGTAGTAAATCCTTGCAGAAATGCTTGTTTCAATCGATTTAAATCACTTTCCATTTCTGGTACTAGATCATGAAACCATAACTTGGCTTGTCCTTCAAAATGCAATTGCTCTCTCAACTTTGTAGGTGCCAAATGTCTTAAACAATTCAAAGAGATTCCACCAAACTGATGGCACATTTGATGTTACATCAGAAAATTTGGTAAAACTAGACAATGTGTCTGTAAGACACGGATGCCCCGCCGTCAAGTTTATCGCAATAGAGAACTTAAGCGGTTTATTTGATTAAACACCTAGTTGTAAATAAATGGACCTAATGCAAATATTTAACAAAGTCATTCATGTGTAAAATGTAGGTCAAAGTCAAAGAATTGTCTAACAATTAGGTAGTTCTCACCAAGATGGGTCTCTTCATGAAATATCATAATGATATGTCGTATAGTTGTTTAGAAATGGACCTTAAAACACAAATTTTACCAAAAGTTACTCAATCATAAAATGTAGGTCAAGGACACTTAATCGTCCTTAATTTGAATAGCACCTGTCAAGGTGATTTATATGATGCAACACCATTGTGATAGCATGTTTAGTTGTTGAGAACTAGACCTAAATGCAAGATTTAACAAAAGTCACTCAAGTGTAAAATATAGGTCAAAGCCACTTAATTCTTGATGATTTGAGTAGTACTCATCAAGGTGATTAATTTGATGAGACATCATTGTGGTATGATGAGTAGTTAATGACAAATGGACCTAAACGCAAAATTTAACAAAAGTCACTCAATCGTGAAATGTAGGTCATGGATCTCTAATTGTTAGTGAATCTGGTAGTACTAATCAAGGTGCATGTTCTGATGTCATATTATTGAAATATTACAAGAGGTAACCAAAATATTGACCTAAACGCAAAACTTAACATCGGGACGTACAGACGGACAAGGGTAAATCTATATGCCCCTTCCACTACGTGGCGGGGCATAATAAAACTAGCTGTGTTTCGGCAAAATTTGTTTCAATCTGATTGTCTTGTGCAAAATTTGAATCCACATTTAGATTTCTTCAAAATTTGATCAACCATTAAATTTTCTTCGCTTCTAAAACCTAAATCCTAAATGGTGCATTTGCAGTTTTGACTGTAGTATCTATTAGAGACGAGACCTTTCGGGACTCCAACAATCTGTGAACTGGGTTTTGGGCAATCAGTGTTACAGGAGTTGCTCAGGGACCTATGACGCTATGAAAAGTTTATCTCACTCAGGTTGTCTAGAAACGGATGATGGAAATGTGTGTGAAAAGACATGACCATTGTCACGAAATATTGTCCGGTCTCAATCTACTTTTTATGTTCAAACAGAAAATTCAACTTTATCTTGATTAAAAAACCTTTCATCTTTTAACTGAAATATTTTTACACAAGTCATTTTTTTCAAATGACATAATTATTGTATGAAATTTAAAATATCATTTTGAAATAAAATTAGTTTCTTTGAGAATTCTTTTACTGAATTGCAGAATAAAATATACTAAAATGGTAAAATATTCTCTTTATGTTAAACGGGAGTGAGACACAAATTTGTACTGTCACAATGACAAAAAATATATTGCGTTTTTATTGACGATCACTGTTGGTAATATTCCTATTGTTTTCTCCTTCTGTACATCAATTTTGCAGAACCCAGATACCAGTAAATCTACGTCGCATACAGGTTTATAACAGGAAATGGGGCAATAACAAATTACCGAGCAGAAGTGTCAAGAGCCGAAATCCAAAGAGCAAAAAGTGAAACAAAGTACGTGCAAAAAGGGTATCAGGTGAACCCTGTCTCATGTGCATTTACTCCATATTCTTAGATTTATCGTAGATCAAGGCGAGATTACTAGATTATATAAGTAAATCGCTGTATACTCCTCAGCCTTTCCTTAATAAATTTTCAACTGAATACTGAAGCAACATCCTAAAATCATAAATACCAGAATACATAGCAAATATCAGAGAATGTAATATCTAACATAATAACGACGTTACTGCGAATTTAGTTTATGTATATGCACATTTCCACAACTTATGTCTCTTCAGTGCAGATCAAATCAAAGCATTTAAATATTTTTTCACATAAAATCAGCTCAAAAATATTTTTTGGAAAAAAACCTTTCAAGTTAAATGGTCGGTCCCTAAAGAAAAAAAATAGGATCTAAGAATGAAAGTGAAAACCAGCTCAGGGCGGAGCTATGCAAGAAGGAGATGATCCTAAGGTTTTAACAAAACGTTCTGAAATTTAGATATTGCATGTTTTCAAATAAAATTGGTTTTCGGGCCAGTAATGACGAAGACGAAACAAACAGAACATTGTTGTACAAAAAAAAAACCTGCTAGAAAGTAAAAAGTGATAAATGTTTAGGCAACTGACCCACTACTTCAAAACTTGTTTGAAATGCCATAGATTTATAATAAGAAAATACACTGGTAGTCGACGAATCTAATTGCAGCATTCTGTCATAATACAGAATTATACCTATAAAACGAGCAAATTTGTCAGTTGCCAAATCCCTTCACACCAAATCCTTAAATACTTCCCTTGAAGTGAATTAAGTGAGAACCGAACCGTCAGTCTAACATGAATAATCCAAGGACAATGGCAACAATAGAAAAATAAAGAAACAAAGACAAAACATGAGTACGGCACAGAATAGAAAAATGAACACACACACACACACACATACAAAAATGAACAACGGACCCAATAAAAACCATGGTGAGAACAGGTCAACCGGTGGAATAAGCATCTCTTGCTTCTTAACATATCAAATTCAAATCCGGTAGTTAAAAATAAAATCTCGTAGAGAAAAAAAAACAATCTTAAGCTATATGTTGTCATCTTGGAAACAGATATTACAAAGATACGGTAAGTTAACTATTGGAAAAATGAAGTCATACAGCTTAATTTATAGCCTACCTCTGTTGTCAATTGTCAAGATGAAGGTCAAAGAATGAGGTCGATTTGGAAGTGTGTAGAATCCTCAATTTCCAGCTCTTTTGTTTATATCAGATGAAGAAAATTAACAAAATATTATCTGTATAACGGAAGCTTGAATTAAAAGATTGGGCTAGTTTTCTTATCCGTACATTGTTTAAATCTAAGAAGTATCTCATCCATAGCTCTATCCTTAGCTAATTTTTGGCTTTTCTATTTAGATCCTATTGGTTATTTCTTTTCTATCAGTTTTACACGTATTTCTGTTCGTGGATTTCCAAGTGTTTTGATTTTATCTGCACTGAAGAGACATAATTTGTATAAATGTAGTCAGTGTTTCGGTGCTGACCCGAAAGCCGAATCTATTTGGAACCTTACAATATCTATTTTTTTTTGTAAATGTTGTTGAAAACTAAGGAGTATCTCCCTCATGCAAAGCTCTGTCCTTAGCTGATTTTGGCTTAACATTTAGATCATATTGGTTGTTTGTTCTATATCAGTTTTTAAAGATCTTTGAGTTTATGGTCTTCCAAACCTTTAAATTTTATCTGCACTGAAGAGATATAAGTTTTCGAAATACGCATATGCAGAAACTAAATTCACAGTAACTTTGGTACTTAGTTATTTGTATAAATGCAAATATGCAGAACTAAAATTGAAAGTACCTTCGGTATTTTGTTATATGAAGAGGCCTTTCGATGAATATCATATTTCGATGTTTGATTTACTGATTTCTGTGAACTATTCATGTTTTTAGTTGATTCTAACAGGATGATATATACTTGAGAGTTGCTCCCCCTGGTATTTTGTTCAGACAGATAGCTCAAATACAAATTTTGTCAATTTGTCAATGTTATCAGACATATTTTGGTTTTGTGTAAACGCAATATTGGATTTCTTTTAAAACTTTAAATTCTGTATTGAAATTTATTGAAGCGTAATAAGTCGTTATTATTTAAATTGTCTATATTGTTGGTTATTAACCACGTGTTATTAACACACAATATTTGAGAAAAACTTTATAAGTGTATATGTAAACAAATAACTAATCCCTTGAAAGAAATATTAGATACAATTATATCAAATTTATATCAACATATGATATATAATGATTCATTACTAGACCGGTTGTAGTAAACACTAATATGCCCTAAATCATTCCGCCCAGACATTAGTATCCTTCAAAGCTAACCTATACCGCCATTGATTTCTTTGGTATATGACTCAAGTCAGATTAAAAAAAAACCTTTCATCTGCCATGTGCAGAAATATCAAATTTTCAATAACTTCGGTATCTAGTTTTTCAAAAACGAAACAAGATATTGGTGGAAACAAACATGAATCTACTCCAAAAAAGAATTACACGCAAATGAAAATGATTAGGACAGGATCAGATATGTATATATCATGACTTTTTAGGATTTTAATAATAACCCTTTTTAGCATCTCACACGCACATTTCATCATATATTTTAAGAATCAGGGATATTTTCCTTGACCCTTCTAATCATCTCCTTGTTTCCTACATCTCTTTAAATTATCAATCCACATTTTTAAATTTTTTTTCTGAATATTTGATATTTTCGGTATATTAATGCTGTAGGACTCTGGAAGATATAAACTGATCGCCTATATAGCAATATACAGTGCTAATAATGCTTTTCCTATATATAAGTGAATTAAGATTATATATATTTGCACTTTGAAATTAAATTGCAGTGATGGATATAGATATGGTGTTAGTTTTTTTTTTCATAACAGAATTTGGTTTTCAAAAGAAAGAAATAAACAACAACAACAAAAACAAACAAACAAAAACAGCTAATTATATAGGTGTTAAATAAAATGTTTATAATACTAAGACTAAGGTGGGAGTTACTAGAAAGTATATTTAATCCCAGCATCTTTATTTTGATATGTTGTCTTAAGTTTAAAAATGCTTCCCAAAACTTCCGCAAGATAATTATGATCAATTATGTCTGATACGAATTTGAAACATTTAAACATTGAAACAAGCTAGGAATAAATTAGTTTACTGTTTGTTCAAATTTACTGAAAAAGTACAATTTTATGTCAACTGTTTCCGAAAATACTGTATGAAATAAATGAAAAAAAAAATATCTACACATACGGGGTGGCAGGTAAATTTAATACTATACTAGTTTAAATGGAAGTGTAGAACCAGGAAGTTGAATCGCGGAATGACCGCCATAACTCTGTGTTGGATGTGCAGCTCTGCTGAAGCAAATATCATACATGACAGTTGTTTGTTCTATGATTAAGATTACAAAAGACTGAAATTTTGGCAAAATGGCTAACAGTTTTGTAAAGCGGTCAAGTTACAGAATTACCAGTGACGATGATATTATGAAAATCCCAGATGTCAAAACTGCTATGATACTTCTTAAGGCATGGGGTCTTGAAACAAAAGGACTGAGAACGAAAGATCAAGCTCTACAACGTTTACTGGACCACTGGCAGAGTTCTTCAGAGGAACAAGAAAAGAAGTCAGCCGAAAAAGTAAGTTTTAGTATACATTTGTGTATTTTGATTAGAGATATATATTTGTAAATACTTTTTAAAGTCTTTTGTTGTGAATGTAAATATTCTACAGTGAACGGTAATTTTATATGGTATTCAGAGTTGTCGACAGCATACTCCTATCCATTAAACTTGAATATATGTATTCCTATCGTTGTTTACGTTTGTTTTGTCTTTTGTTTTATTTGTGTTTTTCCTGTGTATGTGGCATGTTATTATAATGTCCAGTCATTGTAGGTCCCTTTTATCTCTTTTAACTAAAGTGGTCAATTGGTCTAACGCACTATGAACGTAAGTTATGCATGACGTTTATTTGCTACACTCTGTAGCCTCCTTTAGTTGTTTATTTGCTGTACCTTGTTGTTTCTGAGGTTTCCCTTCGTTTTTTTTTTTAATTTGTTGTGACCAGTAATTTTTTAACCATCCTCTGTGCCTTTTAGTTTTCTGAATCTGATATTTCTGTGGTTACCTTTCATTCTATTTGATTGCTATGTCCTGCTATTTCTGTTATTTTTTATCCTATTAATTTGGGATGTCTTGTTATTTCTATTATTTTTTATCCTATGAATTTGGGATGTCTTGTTATTTCTGTTATTTTTTATCCTATTAATTTGGGATGTCTTGTTATTTCTGTTATTTTTTATCCTATTAATTTAGGATGTCTTGTTATTTCTGTTATTTTTTATCCTGTTAATTTGGGATGTCTTGTTATTTCTGTTATTTTTCATCCTGTTAATTTGTGATGTCTTATTATTTCTGTTATCTTTTTATTCTATTTATCTGCCATGTTCCGTAATTTCTGTGGTTTCACCTTGTTCTATTTATTCGATACATCCTGTTGTTTCTTTGGATATTTTTGTGCAGTTTATTTTCTGTGGACTGTTATTTCTGTGGTTTCATCTTGTTCTATTTATTCGGTACACCCTTTTGTTTCTTTGGGTATTTTTGTGCAGTTTATTTGCCGTGGACTGTTATTTCTGTGGTTTCCTATTTATTTTTTGTATTCTGTTGTTTCTGTGATTATCTTTGTAATGTTAATTTGCTTTATTCTGTGCTGTTGCTTCTGTGGAAATACCAATTGCAGTTGAGTTGCTTCCGGACACTATTGCAATCGAAGGGAAGGTCTGATACACCATCAGACTTGATCCACGCACCATTTCTAACAAAGTTAGGACTATTGCTGTATTAAGTTTTGTCGCTTATTTTGCTCCTTCTTTGCCTTTTTTGTTCGGTAATTTTGTTATTTATCTTATTTGCTGTGTTTAATGTAGGCACAATTGTTGCTTTCTATTGCTGTACCCTGGTTTTCTATTTTGTTATTTCCTTTTGTTTAATATATTACTGTGTTCTGTTTGCTGTGGCCTCCTTTTATAATGTTTATGTGCTATGTCTTATTTCTGTTGCCAAATTTTTTATGTTTATTTGCCGTGCCCTGTTGTTTCTGTTGCCACCTTTTGTTATGTGTATTTGATGTGCCCTGTTTTTTTTCTGTAACCCTCTTATATTAAGTTATGGTATCTTTAGTGGTTTTAAAATCAATATCAAACCCGGACTTGTACCTTTGTATTGACAACGCTTGACTATTACTTTACGGCAAATATGATAATTTAGACATTCCAATTGTGAACTTGCCGTATTTAAGCAATATCATTTCCACATCCCTAGCTTATGGTGTCTACGTTTCACAATTCATTTGCTACATAGTTTGTACATGGATTTGGTCCATAGTGCAAAAATACTGTCTCGAAAGCTCTTACACCAAGGTTTTTCAGTCACTGTTCAAATTGTTACTACAGAATTTTTACGGTCGTCACCATGATTTGACATTTCGTTGCAATGTTTCTATTCCATTCTAAAGTTGATATCTGGACTGACAACGACTACTAGTATTACAAAACTAAACTTTTCATTGGCAGTATGATAGGTGCTATGGTTTGGTTAGATCATCCCTACCCTTCTGGAGCACCTTATGATGCAAAAAGTTTTTGATGGTTTTCATACTGTTAGTGCTTTAGTTTGTGATGTTTCTGTTCATTTTTGTTCATTTAGTTTATCTTTCTCATTTTTACAACTTTTTACAACAAACAGAAAATGTTTTTGTTTACACGTCAGATCAACACACAAGTCAATGAATCATTAGAGAGACTAAAACAGAACACGGACAAATTAGCTACTAAGTTTGAGGGCATGGTCAAATTTTTCAAGCAGCTTTCAATCAATCACCAACGAAGTGTTTGTGATTCATACTCCAATTTCGAGGAAATAGCGACACATAAGATGCAAAATATGAAGAAAAGGGAAAGCGCTTTGCTTATAGGAGGTAAGCGTTGTTTTAAATTAAAAACAAAATGGCCATGGAATCTCTCTACCTTTTATGAGGGATATCGTTTATCATATGAAGGCGGATTTTAGTTTTCATCATGTATTACTGAAAGCCAAAGTAATTTTATTTCTTATGCTCACAAAAAACCTACCATAGACCTTATTTTTTATTATTAATCTGTTATCAAAAATTCTGATATTAATCAAAATTCACCCTTGACCTTCGAAGTTTCGATATGAACCTAGTGGTCATGTTATTACAGGGGACCTCAACATTGTCCAGGACCGAGAGTTAAAACTTTTCTTAAAAAAGGGCCCAAATATCGTCCTCCTTTAAAATCATTTGGAAGGACTGTCGTGAAGTCATTAAAAAAGCTATCATGTCATTCTGTAAAAAGTGGTGTAAAAGAGAAAATGCGGATAAAAAATCATTAGACACTTTCATTAACAAATACATGGAAGTCGTTGATATCCGAATAAATCATTTCGACACATTATAAGCAGCAGAATACCATTCCTGCGATTTCAAAAATTAAACGGAAGTTAAAAGATTTGGGGATAGAGTATATATTTGTTCCGGCAGATAAAGCAGCAAATGATGTGGTCGTTGTTTTACTTAAGTATTACATCGAGGTGCTTCGGAATGAAATTACCAATTCTAGTACATTTCAAGCTACCACGTCAACAGAAACACAAATAACTGATGAACATATGATAGCAACAGCTGAACTTAAAGCAACTTCTAATTATAGAAGCATTCCTACTATGTATTGGCTTCATAAACTTCACAAAGATCCTTTCAAATTTCGTTTTATTTCAGCATCAAGTAAATGTTCAACTACACACATTTCTGTTTTATTGACCGGTGCACTTACTACCATAAAAATCTCATCATCAATTTTAGCAACAAATGCTATAAATACAGTGGAATTAATTACTTTTGGAGTGTTAAAAATTCGGTAGAAGTTTTGGAAAGACTTCGATCTGTTAATGAAGCATACACCTCCGTCGATACCTATGATTTTTCTAACCTTACTCATCAAGGAGAAATTTTCGTATTTGATCAAATGGTCCTTCAAAAAATCAGGATGTACTTACATTTGTTGCAATACATTTAAATCGTTTTTCAGTGATGACAAACACGGCAAATATACCAACTATACTTGTCAGGATATGATAAAAGCATTATATTTTCTTCTTTATAATATTTTGTTCGTTTCGGTGATACAGTCTATCGGCAAAAATGGGTATTCCTATGGGTACCAACTGTGCACCTCTCATAGCAGATTTATTTCTTTATTGCTACGAGTCACAATTCATGGCAAAAATTCAAAAAGACCCTTCTAAATAGCATTTAGTGGATATTTTTAACAATACATATAGATATTTGGACGATATTTTGGCTTTAAATAATCCTGAATTTTCTAAATTTACTGATGAAATTTATTCTGCCGAACTTACTTTAAATTAATGCAATAGCAGCAGTGATCATAATCCTTTTCTTGATCCTGATATATCAATAAATCAAGGAAAGTTAAACACTAAAGTTTATGATAAAAGGGATGATTTCTCCTTCCCTATAGTCAATTTTCCCCATTTGACGGCGATGTTCCGTTAGCCCCTTCTTACGGGGTCTACATTTCACAACTTTTTCGATATGCACGAGTATGTAGTGATGTTTCTGACCTCAACGACCGAAATCTTTGTCTCACTGAAAAAACTTCTGCATCAAGGGTTTAGATATCAAAAATTGATAAAAACATTCTCTAAATTTTATTATAGATATATTGACTTATTAAGAAAATGTGGTTCTATTTGCAGAGCTCTTATACAACAGGGCATTTCACATCCAAACTTCTATGGAAATATCATTTACAAAGCGCATAAATTCAAGAATTGTCCTTCCAAACTTATTAATCCGTTGAACAAACTTATTCCTAAAGGATAAAAGTGCAGCATCGTTGTTAAATCTTTACTTCTGGTTTTTGTTGGCAAAAATATTGATAAGCTCCTAAATGCTTTACCCCATAACTAAATTTAAACGATTTTTCATATTGGCATTATTTGGCATTGCACAATATCATGTTCTTCTTTCATAATTGATGATGTTGTTATACGCAATCTTTTTAGAAGTATTTCAATTGAAGTTTCATATGTAAGAAGGCTTGATATCATAGTCAACAGAAATTATATCCTTAGCTAGCTGTCAGTAACTGCGAGCATTTGTCAGGACAGTAATCGTGTGTATTGTCTTCATGTTTTATGTACTTCATTGTAAGGGTACTCGTCTTGATAAGTTGGACTTTTTTCAGTTTGATTTTTACTGTGAGTCTTTTTGTGTATTTATTTTTTAGCCATTCACCACACATAGGGGGAGGGTTTGGATCCAAGAAAACGAGTTTAACCCCACCGCAATTTTTGCGCCTGTCCCAATTCAGGAATATGTTGGTCATTGGCTCGTCCTTGTTTTCTTATAAAATTTTAGTTTCTTGACATTCGGGTTATTGGATGTGGTTTGTTTCCATTGATTTATTCACTTTTTTACCTTTTTGAGGGCCATTTAGGGCTTGCTATATGGTGTGAGGTTCTTCACCGTGTTGGAGACCGTACGGTGACCCCTAGATGCTTTGTTTTGGGTCGTTTTAACCTGGAAATGGGATATTGTCTCCTTGACATTTACCCCATCTCCTATCTTTTTCATAGTAATACAAAATGCTATTTCGACATGTCTCTTGAGTAACGATCGAACCATTTGGAAGACTGAAAAACAAAACGTGTATAAAGATGATATAGGATATAGTAATAAGGTCTAAAACGAAAACCAATCACAAAAGGTCATGGATAAATGTTTGAAATTCACATATTGCTGTTTTGTAAATAAAATCATATTTTCAAGCCAACACCACAATAATGGGCTGGAGAGACTCGCGTACAATCATTTACGGATAGAACAAATATATAAATACAGAAATCTCATTAAATCTAATTTCTGCAGGTGGTCATTTCGACAATGTTTGTCTCCTCTGTTTCAAAAGACAACTTTTGAGTCGTTAGGTTCTTTTTTGTTCTCTATCAGTTCTTCCATGTGTTTAATTTTAGGTCTTCCAAAAATTTGATTTTTATCTGCACTGAAGAGACATAAGCTGTCGAAATGATATTCTGCAAAATTAAAATTAGCTTCAATTTGGGTATTTTGTTGTTTTCTTATCAAAGATTAATGCACACAATATTTCATGAGTGTAATTTTCTGCATTGGTGATATTTCACACTTCGAGTATTTAATTGTATTTACTGTGCAATTTAAAGTCTAGACTATCGAATGATCTGGTGCCCTTTAGCTGATTTTATATTTAAATTGTATCAAATTTATTATTTTTTTCAATAGGAGAAATAGGCTCCGGACAAACAAGTTTTATTAACTTACTGCTAAAAACTGACATTCTTCCTGTTGATGAATCTGGTTGTACAAAAACATACTGTGAGTTGAAGCAAGGTTCCATTCCAAAAGCCAAATTATATAAAAGGATACAACAAACCAAAGAAGCAGTTGTTATTGAGCTAGATTTGGACAAAGCAGCAAATAAAGATACGTTATGCAAATTCATTACATCATCTCAATCGGACGACGGAAGAACCATACACGAAAAAGTTCTTATTGAGTACCCCTTTCAATTCCTAGAGGTATAAGATTTAAAATAATAAGTTTAATGACTGTAATATACAATTGGTTCAATATCAGCTTAACCAGACACTCTCTGAATCGATCCAAGCTTTAGTATATTCGATAATTAAAAAAACTACAACTGTCAATGAGCCTCAAAGGTTCTATTATCTTCAATAATCAGGATATAGAGGAAGATTTATGACCCTTACCCGATAGATATTTTGTTCCTCCAGCAGACAAAGCCTCTACAATATTTTTTCATAAACGGCACTATGTAGATTGTTAATAAAAGAAATTATGCTTGACAGGAAAAGAAATCCAACTTACGCATTTAACATCACTGATTTTCTAAATTTTCATCTTTCATAAAAATTTAGAAAATCATAGAACAGTTGGAATCAGCTGGATTAAAGGCAACGCTGAAAATCTCTCTCTCTCTCTCTCTGCTTGGTACTTAAACTACTTTAGATTCCATACAAGAAAAGATCATACGGCAGGTGCTACTCACAGTTGTCAAAGTCGTTTAGATGTTCTATCTACCGTTAATATTTGTGTAGAGGCTGTCTGTAATAGTGGGTCCATTAGATATGCATTCTTGAAAATCAATATCTGATTTTTTTTTAAATATCTGAAACATTCATTATTAAAATGCTATTACGGCATCAACGCGTTTGATTTTTCTACTCCGAATAAACAATGACAGGATACCTCAATTTCCCCCATTCCCTGCTCAAAGATAGATTACATTTACTTGCGAGAAAACTTTATTCTCTATAAACATTTCAGCAGACAATCGGTATTTAGGTGGAGATACAAGGGCAAATTGTAAACCCTAATTATTCTGACTTGGTACAGGCATTTCAAAAGAAATGGTGGATCAAACCAGTTGTATGAACCGCCAAGCCTCCCCTTCTATTGCGGTAGTGTTCGGTAGCAACTCAATAGCAATTGCTGTCTAAAGGTCGTTGACAGGGGAAAAATCATTCCGGTATTATAAATCTTGAATCACAGTCAGGGCCAAAACTTCAATTTATCAGATAATCGTATGAAACGGAATTTTTTTTACGGTCTTGAGTTATGAGACGGTCATTAAGATAACTATGTATGATGAGAAAGTATGTATAATTTGTGCTACCTCTCGCGTAATGACTCAACTGGAGAGGAGAAGTTGGAATATTACTGCCCATGTTAGGGATATTGATAATTTTGTAATTTAAACCCACCAATTGGTCGTAAATTTTAGTACTGAGATGACAAT
Organism: Modiolus philippinarum; assembly: GCA_002080025.1. Taxonomy (NCBI): domain Eukaryota; kingdom Metazoa; phylum Mollusca; class Bivalvia; order Mytilida; family Modiolidae; genus Modiolus; species Modiolus philippinarum. The sequence goes on from MJUU01052445.1 coordinate 177,923, forward strand.
TTTTGTCAAAGTCGAGATGCAAGTCCAAAAAGATGTAAATCTAATGGTCAATATCTTTATCTCTAGATTTGAATAATATATCGATGGAATTTGTATAACAAAATATGCTGGGGAAAACGTCATCAATCAATAAGTCAGATCAAAGATCAAGCATATTTTATTTTAATGAGTCTCACTGTTTAAGATATATGACAAGTAAAATTTTTGAAGAATAAACTGCAATTTCAGTATTTTATGAATGTAGTAAAAATTACGGTTATCAGCCAAAGAAGGATGTAGCTTGTCTTGTCTTTTACTTATTAAACAGTTGTAACTGGATAGTTATTTTTAGATCAGTATTGAAAATCACAAATTATTTTAGATAAATGTGTAGATACATTTTATACATTGCAGAATGGTATTTATGTATTAGACATTCCAGATACAATTGATACTTCTCTACGTCTTGAAGACATTATCTCCGAACTTCCGTCATGCGTTGTTGTTCTGTATGTCTTGGATATATCGAATCCTGAAAATATGAGAACAAGTAAGGTTAGTTGAGAAAACTTTATATGTTGAAGAAAATCTGTAGAACTGATACAAAATGAATTGAAATAGAGTAGACCAGCATGAAACAAAATGGATGGGCAAATTACAATGTATTACCAGGTTGGACGCACACTGCATTACATCGTTTCTAATTTTGGTCTTTTTTCATCTTGCAGTCAAATATTGATCCGATCGATCATATCAAGTATTGTCTTATTTCTCTTCTTTTCAATCAAAAAATGTATTCCAATTTTAAGTAAAGTGGCATTTTTGTTGACATCATACAACAAAACAAAATCAGATGTGCTGCCGAAAAATCTTTTTCATTTGTTATCATGCATTGACTGTATTCTTTGTCAACACATTGCTTGGATTCAGATGTTCCTTGGTGTTTTCAAATGCATGTTGTAATAATTCGTTTAAATTGTCACAATGTGGGTTTCGCTCATTTTTTCCGGCTATCCCGAGTTGCTATCGTTGTTTACGTTTCAATGTCTTTTGTCTTTAATTAGTGTTTAATTCATTTTGTGAGATTTTTGTAATTTGCTGTTATTGTAGGTATATCTGTTGTAATTTTGTAATACTTATATGCTTGACAGTTATACCTTTTGGAAAGGATGAATATCCCTCGAAGAGACGGTCGTTAATTCGAAACCTCGATTCTCGAGATAGCCGTTGGTTTGTCGTCATTATTTATAATGTAATGGAATATGAATTGAAAAAGTATTATCACCGAAATTAAACTTTTAAATTATGGCTTCACTTCCTTTGCAACAATGCATTTTATGTCATTGTATTTTCAGATGGCTGAATTTATTCAGTATATTAACAATACGTCGAAGCATAAATTTAAGGTTGATGACTTCATAGTCGTATGCAACAAATGTGACGTCATATCAGAAGATAAACGGGGAGTTGCAGAGAAATCAGCTAAAGATCAGATATTGACTTCATGTCAAGAACTGACAGAAGAACAGATTACATTTATGTCTGTTAAAGAGGTATTATTTGTATGGTTTTAGTCAAAGTTTAGACTTGTGCATCGAGTGTGGCAAAAGATCATTCTCGTACAATTTGCATCACAGTACCCCCTGCAAAAAAAATTGTTATTTCAGGCCCCACTTTATTTTCATTTAACCGTGGTCTGGGCCTTTATATTCGAATTTAACCCATATGCCTGTCATTGATTATTTCGATTCTAATACGACAGAAAATGGAATTTTCTATTCTGAAGCGACCTGAGAGAAGGCAAATTTCCCGCCTCCACTACTATCTGTGTATTTGACGTCACAATACACAATCTGACGATTTCAAACTGATGCAAGTTAAATATCATAATCTATAGCAAAACGATGCACATTTACGTGTTTGAATGCCTTGCTTTAGTTCAAAAAATTTCTTTTAAAAACTTAAGTTTCTTCGAAAACAAAGACGAAAAAGGTTTAAAACATGTTTTCTTATCATTTTTTCTTTTATTCCGAAAGCATTTACGCATGTGTAAAATATGAGGTTAGCGAGTTTTTTACTTGTTGTCTATTAACAAGAAACATGTTCGAATTTGAAATCTTAATGACAACACATCATTTTAAGTCTCAAAAATGCTGCGGGACTTCTATGCTCGAACATTGCAGTCGGGCGTTTACTACAGTCTTCGATTATGATTGCCGAGAGCCTTTGAGACCATATTTCATTGTATTGTATCTAGAAATTGCTCTTGGGAAAAAAACTCATCTTTTTTTTTTTTAAAAATTGAGAAAGTTGCAATATACCACTAGTTATTAACGACTATCTTTTGATTATAACCATTACAATACCGAAACCACATATTTTTATATACATTAACATTCGATACTGTTCATAGAATTTTGTTTTAAATTTTGTTTTAAGAACTCATATTAGTTTAGTTCAAACTTATTTATTTTGCTCACAAAATGCAAAAGGGATCATACATAAGTTTTTTTCAACTTATAAAAGTCTTCTCCCCTATACAATATACAATAATAACAATAATAGAGCATGTTAATTTAGTATTCAGTTCTTCTATGTATAGTCTGAAATGAAACGGAAATACAAATTTAGGACAAGAGAGTATAAAAGATCAATGAATTAACGGAATAAAGTTGGATTGTTTGGTGACGTGTATGTACTGTCCTGGGGAGTTACACTAAAAAATCTTTCAGTCTATGTAATATAGTCGTAGACTAGTTTGAAAATTTGTTCATTTGGGTCATCACTTAGAGTTGGACTACCACAGGTCAAACGTTTGAGATTTACAAAACAAATCAGTAGTAGCATCTGAGATTTTGCAAAAGGTTATGTCTTGTACGGGTATTGTTTGGACATTAAATAAAGAAGTGGTAAGAATCTTTGCGAATAGCACCACAACGACATGCAAGATTACATATAATATTGACTCTGTATAAGTCATAATTTAGGAAAGAAGCATGACATCGAAGTAGGGTTAGTATGATATTAAGTTTTCGAGTACCGAAACCATAATAAATGGGTATTGTGCAAGTATTATATTTCTTCCTCAACTCACCCGCCGTGCGCTGTCCCGGCTTATGAATAGGCCCGCAGCATCCTCTGAGCTTGGAGTATGAGTCTTCCTAACAGAGGACCCCGAGGGAACCCCGGGATATAGAAATA
>MJUU01052445.1:181114-195878 GCA_002080025.1 Modiolus philippinarum
GTGTAACCCCTCCTAAACGGAGGCTGACCCCGAGGGTCCCAGGATATAGAAATAGGACCCATTCCGTGGTTGTGCGGGATTAATAAATACACAACCCATCTTTCGAATGGGATGTAAACTCAGGTCCACGTGTTGGAAGAAGTGCTTCCTGCACGTTAAAAAACCCTTGTAGCAAGCTCTTTTTGGGGTGATCCGTAGGTGATCGGCTACAAGGCTAAATTCCCCGCCCTTGACGATTTCACCCTACTTTTCCAGTGCCAGTCAGGATTTCCCGTCCCATGGCCCTTTCCATACCCCAAAGTGATTATTTATTAACAAACTTGTTCTCGTCTTGATATAGCTGAAATATTGCTGAGTAGACGTTAAACAATATTCAATCAATCAATCAATCCTCAACTCACTTTTAAATAGAATCTACATTTCTTGTTGATAAATCCAAGTTATTCCAATTACGTATGGTTGACGGAATAAATGACTCATTAGTTACAGACAATCTACAAAATGGTAAAATAATGTCTTCTCCATTTCTTAGAGGATAAACTGTGGTACTTTGTATTTTCGGTGGGATAGTTCACAAAGATATTTAGGAGCATTGTTATGACAAATATCATAAAAAAAACTTGCAGTTTTATTCTTTTTTTTTCTTTAAGCCTAGTTAGAAATAAAAGATACACTTGTGAATATCGGAAGACCAGTCACAATTCTAGCTGCCTCTAGTTGAAGTTGTTCCAGCTTATGAGAGTTACCTTCCCCACAATTGTCCCAAACATAACAAGCATATTCGAAAATTGGCCTAATGTAAATAATAAATAATTTCTCCAATTTTTTTCTAGTGAGCCTAAATTTCAATTTACGAAGTACATTTAAATGTCTAGAGATACTTTACAATATATTTTCAACATGTATGTTCCATTTTTCGTCACTGGAAAATGTAATTCCCAAGTGCTTGTGGCTATTCATAATGGGAATATCCTTACCATTTAGAGTGAAATGAAGTATTAATTTTAATTGGACTTGAACTCACTCTCCTTTCACAACACGCATTCATTACCAATGGTCTAAACCATTAAACCATGGTGACACACACTTTGTTGTAGCTAATCAAGATACTTATATTTAATGAAAGCTCCGATGGAGCTGAAACTCGAAAGCCCTGAAAATCTACACCGGCAAAACTTCGTAGTCATCCAAAGAACAGCTGAATAGAAAATAACGAATATGTTTTATTGGCCTTAGAGAACTGATTTAATCAACGGGAACAGAGTACAATTTATCATTAGTGAATAAAAAAAATCACAGGCAGTTCTGTAACATGAAAATAATCGGAAGGGGTGATTTCTGTATGGGTGACCAGTTCCACCTATGTGCTAAATAGCCAATCGAGGTGAATAAGTATCGTCGCTTATTCGAGAACTGTTTCAATAAACACTAACAGAAAGTACAATTAATAAATCTGAGTTATTCCGTTATACGTGAAAATAATCGTAAGGTGTAATTTCGTATGCATATCGAATCCATTGCTATAATTAGGCAATACACATGACACAGGTAACAAATGTTATTTTCTCCTTTGACAAATAACTACGCGACAGGAGCATTGAACTAGTTCTTGATAGAGACAGGGACGTAAATACTGTGAATATTTATAGTGTATGTGTATATTTTTATCGATTTTATATAGCAACACCGTCACTATTAGACATACAAAAGTGGGTTTTGAAAGAAATTTACGAACTATATTTGATCGGAAGCATGCAGCTCTTTAGATACGTTAATAGCCCTGACGCTCACGTGACATCTCTCTGGTGATTGTAAGAACTCTCCGCCTTCGGCTTACGAGTTAAAAATGACCATCCACAATGTATAATATCAGAAGTCCATTTATGTAATTCTGATAATATACAACAAATAAAAATCTATGGAACAAATAACAAAATACCGAACTAACTGTAAATGTGCTTTTTGGAACTAGATACCATACGAGGGGAATAGCAAAATTGCTGAACAGATCAAAAGGGCAAAAAGACAACCAAGGAGCAAAACTACCTGAAAAAATATCAATGGAAATGGTCCTGACTTGGTTCCAAACCCCTCCGTCCATTGTGGTAGTGTGCGGTAGCAACTAAGCAGATATTGTTACTTAAGATCGAAGGCTATTATGAAAAATTGGTTAATAAAGATCAAGAAACAAGACAAAAATGAGCATTCATACTTTTTGAAAGGCTTCCTGTGTCTTAATCATTAGTATTATTACAGCGTTTTAGATAACATTATTTTCTTTTCATTACCATACATTTAAGTCTTAACAAAAAGTGTGTTTTATGTACCTAACATATTAGTTTTCTTCTCTTTCTAAATGTACGTTATAAACTTAAACTTAACTCGAAATGAAGAATACTACAGATACTTCCACAACAGCCTCGTTCTTTGACCTTCATCTTGAAATTGACAACAGAGGTACAGTACAAACTAGGCTGTTTAACAAACGCCATGGCTTCACTTTTCCAATAGTCAACTTCCCTTTTCTCTGTAGCAACATTCCAAAGGCACCGGACTATGGAGATTACATCCCCCAACTCATTTGCTACTCAAGGGCCTGTGGTCGATACAGTGACTACCTTGATTGAGCTCGAATGCTTACAAATAGGCTATTTAAGCAAGGGTATGCTAGCCATAACTTGAGTTCTTCACTACAGAAGTTTTACGGTCGACATTACGACCTTGTGGACTGCTATGGGATATCTGTTTCCCAGATGACTACAGATCTTTCTCTTGCCATTACAGTTTGTTTTTCCTCTACCGGAGTTGACATGTTCAACACGAAGGGTGTCTTATAAGAAGCAGGAGATGCTTACTCTACCGGTGCACCTGATCTCACCCATGGTTTTTTATTGGGTCCGTGTTGTTCATTTTTGTATATGTGTGCATCTTCGTTTTTATGCCCCCGCTTTGCGAAAGCGGGGGATTATTTAATGCAGTCCGTCCGTATGTACGTACGTACGTGCGTTTGTAATGCTCTTCGATTGCTCTGGAACTATGAGAGATAGAAATTTGAAACTTGGCACCATACTAGAGTATGATCTGACGTAGCGCACTATGGATTCGGAATTTAGGTCAAACGCCCTAGGGGCAAATTATGGGCGAAAAGGAAATTTCGCGATATCCAATAATTGAAGAAATCTCTAATGAAATTTGGGCTAGAAAGTTGAAACTTGGGAATGGACTCATATATTATGTAGCAACTTCACAGAGGGTTTCGGAATTTTGGGAAGACCCCTCAGGGCATGGCCTCTATGGGATCCAAAATACGAAAACATCGATACAGCTGGAACTCCCCTTACACCTTAAATCGCAGAAACCTTGTAATAAGGGTATAAGTAACACTATAAAAGTTGTTTGTGCCGAAGGTTTCAGAATTGCGAAAGTGTATTTCGAGATATCAAGGTGTAAGCGAAATCTTCTGAAGTATACATGTTTGGAAGCTCAAACTTATGCAAGTTCGATTATATGCATCTCATTTACTGATGATAGCGGACTTTTGGTATGACCCCCTGGGGGCATGCCCTTAACGGGGCCAAAAAATGTAAAACAATCAGTACTCATCAGAACGACTGGAACTCTATGTATAATTTTGATTTTGTGGTTTATATTTTTATGAGGAATTATTGAAATTGCTCTTTGAATCCGTTCTAAGCTTTTAGAATTTAGACCCCGGTGCCAAATTTGGTTAATTTTTGAAATTCCAACATCAAGTTTTATAATTAAGCAAATTTTTAATGTCATCAGCTAGATATGATTCTAATTTTGGTAAATTTCCTTAAACTCTCAAAGACCAATTACTTTTTGGAATGTTAAATAGCAACCATATCTTTTTTGATGCCTTACAGTTTTAATGATCATTTTCAATGATCAGATTGCAAAAATCTTTGATTCTAATTTTGGTAAAGTTCCTGAAACTCTCAAAGACCCATTATTTTTTGGAATTCTACTTAGCAACCATATCTTTTTAAATTATTTAGAGTTATAATGATGAATTTCAACTCACAGGTTGCAAAAATCTTTGATTCTAATTTTGGTAAATTAACTGAAACCCTCAAAGACCTACTATTTTTGGAATTCTACCTATCTTTTTCAATTCCTTACAGTAGTGAAAATCATTTTCAATAATCAGAGTGCAAAAATATTATTCTAATTTTGGTAAATTTTTTTTCTGAGACTCTCAAAGACCAATTTCGTTTTGGAATTTTACCTAGCAACCATATCTTTTTGATGCCTTGTAGTATCAGTGATCATTTTCAATCGTCAGATTGCAAAAATCTTTGATTCTAAGTTTGGTACATTACCCGAAACCCTTAATGACCCATTACTTTTTGGAATTCTACCTAGCAACCATATCTTTTTCAATTCATTACAGTAAAAATGATGATTTTCAACAGTCAGGTTGCAAAAATCTTTTATTCTAATTTTGATAATTTCCTAAAATTCTCAGAAACCTGTACTTTTTGAAATTCTACCTATCAACCATATCTTTTTGTTGTTTTAAAGTAACAATGACTGTTTCAACAGAAAGAAATTTAGTTTAAAAAAATTTTGCCTTTTATCTACAAGGGGAGGGGGTCGAAAAAGGGGTAGCGGGGGATCGCAATCTTTGATTGTAAGTGTTTCACTCTTTTCTGTGCCGTGCTCATGTCTATCTTTATTTTCTTTGGTTTTCCGATGTTGCCATTGTCCTTAGATTTTTTCGTTTTAGACTGACGATCAGGTTCTCACTTACCTTTCTTTACATTTTGAAAATTAATTATATTTCAGTTAATGCTACAGAAATTTGTTAATCAAAGAATATATTTTTCGTTGTTTTAGGAACAAAATATTGATGCAAGTGGTGTCCACACTGAAGAATTCCAAAATATTTGTAAGAAAGTGCATGACATATTTTTAAAGAAAATGGAAAGCCATTTAGTTGAGGAATACAGGTGAAGTTTCTAAACGTAAAAAATATGGATTAAGATATTCTTTACTAACAATCGGACTTCAACACACTAAATCTGACACCATATCGAACATTTGTAGTTTGACGGGTTTACATTTTAGAAATTTTTAATTTGATAGTTTTCTTTTCATTATATGTGGGTGATTAATTGTCTGTAGTCAAAAGTTAAAAGCATTTTACACATCAGTGTGTCCAAAATGCACATTCGAACAATTTGCGTCTTTCTTTACAGTGTCAAGTTACTTAAAGAATTAGATTTTTTAATTTATTTTTGAAAAGAGAGAAAATAAGCAACATTACAATATGAGACTTCCGAGATTGCAACTCTCGCTTGTCTGAAGTCAAAAATGAATGCCCCCGTGCTAGAAGAATCTATTTCTCATGCATTAACTGTTGAATTTATAAATGACCACAGATATATTAAGTAGGTTTGATATTCAATTTTAAGATATGTAACATTTCAGATGAATTTGATTTTTTGTTAGAAAATGAAAAAAAAAAACTATTTTAGCGAAAAATGAATGGTTAATGATCTCGTTTTTGAGATATCAGTGATTTTGAATTGAACTCAATCCCTCTTGATTTTTCATAGGTTTAACATAAGTTAGATTTCATCATGAATGAATGTGACAGAATAAATAGGATTTGATTAAATTTGACCATGAAGTGTTTTAATAAAATTATGTGCATGAATCCAGATGAAAATTGCATCGGGGGTTCATGCACAAAACAATTATAATATTTTAAAAGAATGAGACCAAATGACTTCCAATATCTCACAGAAATACCAAAACATGATTACAATGTAGCGAATCTCCTTATAGAAACTAATGTTACCTTATACATAATCTAGTGTTGCATGACATCGGCTAGTTGCTCAGATTTGTCAAGCGCCTTGAACTTCACATAAATGGTTTGAATTATTTCTGCAATGAACTTATATGATATCATCTCGTAGGACAAAGGTATATCAAAATAAGATTTTTCTCATTTATATTCCCTTCATTTTAATATTATTTTGGCAGTTGTTATTTGCTAATAGTCTACGGGGAACAACTCACATATTATTTAAATCGTTTGCATATATCAAAATGTATGATTTTTCATAGGTAAAAACTTAATTTGATATTTTTGTTTCTGAAAAAGGTGTTTCGTGTTTTGAAAATGAAATAAAAACATTTAAGTGAGTTACAACATACAACATTAATTTGCAAAATGCAGTGTTTACAAAGGTTCTTTTCATACAGTTGCCATAAAAACTTTTTTCTGAAAAGTTTTAAAGATTGCTGATGAATTTCAGGCATAACGGGACTAAAAGAACAGCAATACATAGTCTTGAAATTTAGTTTTTAGATTATAATATTTTTCAAACCAGGAAGATACGTTAAATAATACTATTCACGTATATATATTTATTAAGAAACAAGAAAACAAACTTAATGTATTATTGATTCTTTTCTTTAAATCTATAAATTAATCTATCGTATACATTTTGTATTTAAATATACAGATTTTTCATGAACTTGTACATTTTATAGAATTTCTAATTCATAAACTATTCAACTCCTTTTGAGAACATTAAAAAACTATGAATCTGAGGAAATTGTTATTAATTCTCCTTTTCGTAGCTTTCTGAACACAGTTTCTTTGGTCTTTTCAATGTACTATGTATACATTCGTGCAAAACATAGTCACATAGTCACATAGTGACAGTTAATTCCTAGAAAGTTTTTAACATGTTTTCTTTTTTAAATATAGACGCATTTGTATTTCTTACATTTAAAATTCTACAGGTGGCTTTCTAATGTGCACAAACGTGCTCTGTATATTTTAAAAGTAAGTAAATTGAACAGCAACAAAACAATTGAAGAACACAGAGAAATGATGGTTCAGTTACAGCAACGAATTGAAAAACTGGAAAAAGAATCAAGAATTGTTATAGCAAGACTTCATGACGAAATTGAAATGGAAATTGACCAACTCTTTGCCAAGCTCTCACAATATTTCTGTTCTGATGAGTTGAAATCCACAATGGCAGTCTGGCTTGAAAATCAGTGCCCCAAACCCGAGAAAAAATGGAAAAATCTGAAGTGCTCTGCCGAAAATTGTATTTCTGATAAATTAAAGGACAAAATACAAGAATGGGAGCTATTAACAGGCATTAAGACTGTAATTAAACAGAAAATTTTAAGTAAATTTGGCCAAGAAGTTGAACTAATGGAGGATCAAATTAATGCTATTTCAGGTTTGTGATTTTAAAGTCATCTCTCTTATAGTACTGGCCATTTTACTAGAACTATTTTACTAGTATTACGTTACGCTTACTTTAAAATACAACACGTGTCTATGCAGTACGTTAGTGCAACTGAAATAACCTGACATAAGTGAATAATCTTATATTGCATCTGGTAGTCATACAGACCAGTTATTTAGATTCTTCAGTTTCTAAGCCAATTTGTAAACGGGTTGCATTTTGAGAAACTGATCCTCATTCCTATTTTAAAAGTTATATCCGTACACATAAAGATGTTTTTCCTTTATTTTGTGCTAACTGGATCAAGATTCGGCCTAAAAATTCAAACGTCTCAAGTCAAAGAATAATGTAAGGAAATCATAGAAAATGAGGATAATGCAAGATCATTCATTTTTAGGGTGCAAAAGGAATCGTATGTGGATAATACTACTAAACAATACTATTCGAATCAAACAAAATACTGGGAAATATCGGAATAATATAATAAACCTAAAAACTCAACAAATAAATATCAAGACAAATCAAAAAGCACTTATATTCATTATCTTTTAAAAATGTCTACTTACTCAACAGTCAATTACCTTTCGGTAAATGCACTTCCAAATGTTTTGGTTTTTATCTGCACTGATGAGACATAAGTTGTTGAAATGCGCATATGCAGAAAATAAATTAACAGTAACTTCGGTGTTTTGTTACTTAGCGTACTGATATTTCAGAAACGTTGGCATGTGGAGATTCTTCAGCTGTGGCTCACCTACACAAATCATTCAGACAAGACAAAGGAGCTCTCAGAACATCTCCACCAAGACAAATTGCTAGTCATATGCTTAAAGATAAAAACAATTTGGGTGATTTAGTGTGTAGTATAGGTGGATTCAACAAGGCCGTCAAAAAGGAAATAAGGCCTATATTCAAAAAGTACAAAAAAGATAATTGCACACAACAAATGTTTAAGGCGACAGATATCTACATCAAATGTTTGTTGAAGAATCCTCAACTAAAGGAAATGGTCGCCAAATATGTTAAAAGATTTTCAAAAGACATCAATAAAATTGCAAAATTGGTCCCGGATCTTATTGCAATGGACAAACGTTTAATGACGACATTAGAATCTGAAATAATGGAAAATAAAGAATCAATGTTTGTCATACCTGAGCAATTACGCAGATGTTTAGTGTTACAAGGTGAACTTGATATGTTCTATGTTTATGAAATGTTACAACTAGATTACCACTTACGAGATTTGGACTGGAACGAAAAGAAAAAAATGGGAACTGGAACTTTTGCTGTAGTACATCCTGGAATATTGAATACTGGAAATGGAGAGAAAGCGGAAGTTGCAATTAAAGTGTTTAAAGATCCTCTGAAAGTAAATAATGTTTCTGAATTGTTGCTTGAAGATGAAACTTTGCGGTAAGTATTTGGATGGGGTTATAACAAATTTACCGAACAGTGTAGTCAAGAGCCGAAGTCCATGAGTCAAAAAAAAAACAAATCAGGTGGAAACCACCGGCCAAATGACTTGGTACAGGCCTTTCAAAAGAAATGGTGGGTAAAACCAGTTTTATAGCTAGCCAAACCTCCCCTTCCATTGCGGCAGTGTTTGGAAGCAACTCAACACCAATTGCCATTGAAAGGTCGCAGACAGTTAAATGAAATGATCATCCCAGTTAAAAGTAAAGAAAGAATCTTAAATCTGGGTTCGGACAGAAACTTCAAATTTTTCCACTAGGGACTGATAAATTGATATCCGTTTACTGTGACTTGCTGCCAGGAGCTGTCATACAATTAATGTTGTGAAAACCTTTAAAAGTGTAAGAGAATAACCATACCGTTAAAAGGAAAGGCAACAAAATGAAAAGCGTTATGGACATTGTTTAATTTGTCTGCTGTTACATACTTCAAAAAACAAAGCCTCATAACGACGTTTGGACTATTTTTCCATGTACCTTTAATTTTACTCTTTATGTAATTTGAAGTTCCTTAACCCTTAACAGACTTTCAAACATAGTACTTAAGAACATGTAGAAAACCATCTTAAGTGCTAGAATTCTTTTGTCTGTGATAAACTGCAATCGCTCATTTATTTTTTAGAGAACTTGATCATGAAAACATCATCAAGTACTATGGCGCTACCATAATGCAGAAAGGAACACCAAGAAAGACATATTGGATCATGATAATGGCTAGTTGTCTTACAAATTTGAAAGATGTATATCTTGACAAGAAATCTATTTTAACTGAGGACAATCCTGGAAAAACTAAAGTTGACTCACCTGAACATGAAATGGCAAAGAACAATATGAGTAGATATGTCATTCAAATTTGTTCTGGAATACAATATCTTCACAACAAGAAACTGGTTCATCGAGATCTGAAACAAGAAAACATTCTTGTAAGTATTGTATAGCAAAACCAGTAGAATTGAATTTTATATATGTATTCTTAAAGAGAATTTCTGTTTCATTTCCTGCCAGAAAAGTAGAAAAAAAAATTAAAGACCTAAAACTAAATCAAATTGACCAAATAGTTGCTCTTAGGTTTGATGTGTACTACAAGTTTATGACAGATTTTTTAATTCATTTTTGTAAAACTTACTATAGTCAAATTTCTTGCTAATTGTCGAATATGTGTTCTATAAACAGTGGTCGACAACATTTCGACAAAAATGTTCTTCATAATTCATGTCAGATGTCTTTGAACAACGATATGTTTCCATAAGAGGGATAACTCTGGTCATGGAACGGCAGTAGAATATCGAAGGAACAAAGGAGTGGAATTTACAAAAATTAAAGACATGGCCAAAACGAGAACACAGAAAACAATGACGTTAGACAGCTACAAAAGCAAAGAAATAATAAACAGAACATATACAAAACTAAGGTATTAACTCACATGAGACTTAGTGACATCAGGTGCTCCGGAAGTGTAAGCATGTCCTGCTCTGTTAACAACACTTTCCACACTGTAAGTGTTTCAATCTAGGTAAAAATCAAAATCGGTATGGTAAAATCCGGGTATACAAAAATCTAGCTGAAAATGTCCGCTTTCATTTGGGACACTGACACGTCATATCTTTCAATGATATTATAGTGACGGCCATAAAATTTCTAGAGGGATAAAATTGACAAAGGCTGAACAAATCCCTGACTCGGCATCTTTTGGGACAGTGTTTTTACTCTGTTAAAAATATAACTATACAGTGATTAATTGTAAGTAGATGTTTTGTGATTAATTTTATTATAATCTTGATTTTGAAAAGAAAATTATCTTAGAAATTTTCAAGTATTACGTTTTTCCTAGTCATCTTTTTAGAATAATAACAAAACCGTAATTAACGTATTTACGGTTATTTCCTATATTCTACTGCCGTTGTTTCTGTAAATTTTCATTAGTTTATTTTATCATGACAAAATCATATCAAATCTTAACAGTCTCTCATTGGAGAGGAAAGTGTGAAAATTGTAGTGATTGTAAACTAAAGTGATGAAACGAACTTTGTAAGCCATCATTACATGTATATTTTGTCTTTCAGGTAACTAAAGACAAAATCATCAAGCTTACAGATGTAGGTTTGACCAAGCCAGAAGAAGACATTTCCGGTACATTTGTTGGTTCGCCGGTTTATATGGCTCCAGAACTACATGAGCAGAAAACAATTTATAACATCAAAGCAGACATTTTCAGTTTGTCAATGGTGCTTTGGGAAATGTGGTACGGAGAAACTATAAACGATGAGTTGGACAATCATGTGCGCGGAAGATTATCAGTTGAAATAAGGAGGGGAGCAAGACCTTCGTTTAGAACAGACAATTTCACAAAACCCCCGGACAGATGGGTTGACTTATTCGAACGTTGTTGGCACAAAAATCCTAAATTTCGTCCAAAGGCTTCTAAAGTTGCCGAATTTTTCCAAGATGAATTGGATAGAAATACTATAGTCTTTGTTTAATTTTCATCAAGAGCATCTCAAAAACAGAGTCTACTCTTTCTTTTGTAATTATTACTTTATGTCATGTTGTATAAAAAAAAATATTCGTCTCCATTCTTTATATCTTTATTAAAGCAATTAGTTTGTATTATGTGCAATTCCATTTAAATTTAAATAATGTTTTAAATTCGCAAAAATCATCATGTTTTAATTTAGATATACCCTTTTCATAGTTTACAATATGAAAGTTTATAACATGGAAAATATATCGTGTATATTTATAATCTTGCCACATAAGTTTTGTCTATATCTGTTTGTGGACAGGATGCAAATTTGAATTATGTGGCTACTTCGATTCTTTTGAAAATTTCGAAAGAAAAAACACGTTATCTTTAAAAGCAAAATATGTGGTTGAATGTCATTAGTTTAAAATTAGAAGTGAAAGGCAAAAGAAAATCCAACTTCTCTGTTATTAGACTTTGAATAATACCTAAATCTATCATCAAACAAAGTTGAAATAGAAGTTGTGCCATCAGGAACAATGATCATCCCTGAACTGCCCTGTTTCACTAAGAAAACAGCTGTTACAGGCCCTGGGCGTAATTTTACTAAATATTGTTGAAATCAAATTTTCAATAGTCATTATTTCTACTAAAAGGAATACAAAGATATATGGTTGTTGGGAAGAATTTTCTAAAACTGAGTGGTCTTTGAGACTATCATGAAATTTTCCAAAAATTTGAAAATTAAATCGGTGAAAATGATTTTCCTAATCAAAACAAATTATAAAAGTATGTTTTCAAGGTAGAATTCCAAAAAATGAGTGGTTTTTGAGACTTTCATATTTGAGCTGAATTTAGAAAAAAATAATGACTAGATATGTGACAATTTTGCAACAAAATTATATTCCTAAATCCATAAATGTAGGTTAGGTTCATTTCGCATGGCATATGTGCTAAAAACCATACATTCGGGGCCTCATATTTGCATAAAAAATATTCTTGCATATATATGCAACAATCTTTATCAAAATCAAAACTTTAAATCCAATAATGAGCAAGGAGTTCCACTGACAAGTTTCATCAAACGGACAGACGGACGGACGAGACCAAAAATAATATCTCCGCCTTTTTGTTACAAAATTGCAGGGATAGCAAGCAGGGCGGCATATTATGAAATCTTAGTAATATCAGCTTCTTGTTAAAACTAAACAAATATACGTGTATCCTCCATCGCAATCGATTTGGAGTTTTTCATGTTTTTTTTATGATAGATATTTATCAAGGTTATGTATCATGCATAGCAGCAGACAAAATAGACCTGCAATCCAATGTATGTCTTACCCAATACAAGTTCAGTTGAAAGATTGAAAAGACAATCAGTCAAAGAACATACTATGAATTGGAAAAAGGGATTTTTCCTAGGTAGAATTTTGAGCCATAAATTTTCATGGGGTGTTTCATGAAATTTTCCGAAACTGGAATCCAGATTTTAAAGATCAAGTTAGTGAAATGTTTACTTCAATTGAACATTTCCTACAGTATGCTGCTGGGCAGTTTTTCCAAAAAGAAAAAATGCAATAAGTGTTGAAGTGCCTCGATAATAACTAAACCTTGAGGTAAAAAAAATAAAAACAATTAGTGAGAATGTCAATTTTATTGAAGAGAATTCGAAAAGTATTGTGAAAAGGCGAAATTAAAAAAAACGTGACAAAATTCTCCAATCCACAGTTCAGAAAATGTTTGCTTTAACTGAAAAAGAGCAAAAATAGTGTCGCGGGTTCGAATTCCGAAAAAAAACAAGGGTCTCTAAAATTTACAAAATAGTAAACAGGATCAAAATTGTCATAGCCAATTTCGCATCTCATACTTATATTTTATATAATCATCAATCTACAGAAACTTTGTAAACTGATCAGTCAAGATGAAAATATGGTGATCTTTTTTTTTCAAGAGATCAAATTATCATAAATGTGTCAGCACTGATGGAGCAATGCAGGACATCAGTGGTACCATCAGTTGTTATTTCAACAGCCATTGGCACTACAGGATTTGCAATTTGTCAGTTCTATAAAACAAACTTGAAAATCTGTGTATTAGTTTATGACCACGCCCAAGTAACTTAGCAATGGGACCGATATACCTTCTAAAACAGGAATCCAGAAAAAAATTCTGTATTGTCCTAGTGATGTTAAAAAAAACTAGTGATATCATAAATAGGCTCTTGTGCACATACAACACACTGCAACTGCAGCATGCCAAAACAAAGGTGGGTCTGTTTCAAAAATTGCCCAAATTCTTGTCCGATGACAATTTTACAATGGTTTGTCTGTATTTGATGATTATTTTTATTTCATGTGATACTGTTGGAATACTTTCTTTAGTTTCACCAAAAAGATTGACGTTACTTTGCATTTTACTTGGAAATAAATATTGATTTTTAGTCAAAATAAGTGGTATTTGCTTTGTCCAAATTCTCAAAATTGGAAAAAATAACCAAAATACTCATGCAAGGCATGTTTGAAAGTCAGCAAAATAGTGTTTGCATTATAATACAAGTATAGAAGAATAGTGTTTCACATCAACTTTGCGGATTATGTCTTCATGTTCATAAAATTTCGCCATTTTTCACCTGTCCTTGAAAAATTGTCCACTACATAACGTTTCAGTTCTTTTGTTGCTAATAAACAAAGTATTAATCCCCCTGTTTCCAAGGAAGTGTCTCTCTTCTTACACTTCATCAAGTACAATATGGCAACTTTAAAACAGCATGTTTAAAGAACTAAAATTATGCCAAAGGTATATTGGTAAGTTGAGGTAACCCCGTGCTTTTTTACTTGTCCACTGGGTAACGGGTCGATATTCATAAAAGCATCTACTAAAATGCACCAAAAACCATAGATCATAAGAAAAAAATTGTTGTTTTATAGAAAAAACCTCAAGATGCCTGCAACAGAAGAATTACTGGCGTCACTGCATGCTATTTTTGTTAAATACGTCCACTACATAACGGTCACCCACATAACAGTAAATTGCGTTATGTAGTGGACTAAATCGTTATGTAGTGGACAAAGGTTTGAGTTAAATATACAATGATGGTAGTTTTGAAGGTCGAGACAGAAAATATTACCGTATCGCAGCGAGTCCGATAGGACGAGCTGTGATAGTTGTGATATTTTCTGTCGAGACCTTCAAAACTACCATTATTGTTTTAATCGGCAACGTCATATGATTTATGATGTCATATTCGTGACGTCATTGCCTGATATTTTCTTGTATCAGGTCAGTACGGAGATACTGACAATATCACTCAGTAAGATCAAAGAGATAACTGTGCAAATGTCTCTTTTAACTTCCGTTTCACACTTTTGAGACGAATTGTGTAACTTATCATTTTAGCAGCAATAAGTAATAATTTTCTCCTGAAAACATGTTCTCAAACTAGACTTGCTGGGGTTACAAATACCAGATAGAATTTGTATTGCATATATCTCAGGTAATTATATTTTCAAAACATTAAATGCATCTCCTTTAATTAAGGTCTTTCCCACTACAGTGGAAAGACCTTATTGTATTTCGTTTGATTATTA
>MJUU01052447.1:0-25397 GCA_002080025.1 Modiolus philippinarum
AAAAAACATGGCCGCCAGCGTGGAAATTAGGTTTAACATTGGACCCTATAGGAAAATTCACATTTTCTTCTTCTCCTCTGAAACCACTAAAGCAAATGTCACCAAGCTTTACAGGAATGATGAACTGATGGTCCTTAACAAAGATTGGTCATTTCGTTCGGATCCAAAAAAGACATGGCCGCCAGCACGGAACATAGTTTATTTTGGCCCTATGGGAAATTCACGTAAAAAACATGGCCACCTGCAGAACATCGAAAGCCTGCTTCAGCATTTTGTCAGGTGAGCGATACAGGCTCAGTGTCTGAGCCTCTAGTTACGGTTTTTTGCTGCTGCTGCTGCTGCTGAAGTGCCATATGCAAGGCATAATGGCTGCTGGTGCTGCTGCTGCCACCACCACCTCCAATGTACACTGCCACCACCACCACCGTATATCCTATCATCCCACACCCACCACCATATCCCATCATCCCACCACAACCACCACCACACACTAGTATCCATCCACCACCACCACCACCACCACCACCCAATTAGCTGAAAATCATCACCACCATCCCCCAGATACACTAAAATCACCATTTTTACTAACATAATACCATGAAATCTTCCTTTTACTAATACAATACCATGACATCACCATGGTTACTAACATGAAATCGCCATTTTTACCACCCAAATACTTTAAACTAACTACTAATGTATCACTCAATGTTGATCTTATATCATTTACACTGATATTTATTGTTCATATTGTCTTCCTTATCAATTTGTTTAAATATTTTGATGTGATTGTGTCATTCTTAACAAATATTTAATGGTTTATTTAAGTTTTGTTTCTATTAACGTCAATAAGTGTTCGCGTTTGTTGTATTTGTGTTCATATTTAACGTTTCATCTTACGTTTTCATGTCAAGTTTCCATTTATCTTCATAATTTGTTGTAATTATGTTCATAGTTTACATTTCATATTGTGTTTTTGTGTTAAAGTCTTCATAAACATCGATATGTTTGATGTTTTGCGTCACCAAATCTTGATATTTAACGTCTCAGTTTGTATTTTCATGTACAAGTTTGCATTTCTTTTCATAATTTGTTGTAATAATGTTCATGTCTAATGTGTCATGTTGTGTTTTCATATAGAAGTTTAAATTTATTTTTCAACTTTGTTGCATTTATGTTCATATTTAACATATCATATTAAGTTTTCATGTAACATTTCACTTTTGGTTTCATACTTTGTTGTGTTATTGTTCATGTTTAATGTATCTTCTTAGGTTTTCATGTAACAGTTCATATCATTGTGTTGTCATGTATTGTTGTCTTTGTGCTCATATTTTACATTTCATATTGTGTTTTGGTGTTCAAGTTTGCATTTGTTGTCATCTATTGTCGTGTTTGTGTTCATACTTAACGTTATGTTTCGTGTTTTGATGTGAAGGTTCACATTTGTTTTTATATTTTGTTGTATTTCTTTTCATATTTTACGTTTCATAGTATGTTTCTGTGTTAAAGTTTACATTAATGTCATTATGTATCACCTTTTATGTCCATTAATGTCGATGTTATAACGTTTGGTGTTATGTTTTGATATCAAAGTTCACTTTTGGTTTCATACTTTGTTGTTTTTGTGTTCATTTTTCACATATCATCTTATATTTCCATGTGAAGTTCACATTATGTTGTCATGTTTCGTTGTGTTTGTGTTCATACTTAACGTTATGTTTCGTGTTTTGGTATAAACATTCATGTCAATGTTTGCATGTTTACAAATCTTTTGTCGTTGAATGTTCATATTTAGACATTTCTAATTGTATTTGGTGTTCACATCAGTGTGTTCTCACATGTTGTAATGTTCATGTTTAATCATTTATGCTTGTATTTGTGTTCATATTTCATGTTACATGTTGTGTTTTGATGTTCGAGTTCTCATGAAACAACGGCAGTAGAACACCGAAGGAACAAAGGGGTGAAATTCACAAAAATCGAAGTCCAAAGACAGGGCAAAAAATGTGGTTAATCTATAATGTTTTGTATCATATGATCTTGATAATTTAAGTTTCGTCTTTATGTTTTTGTGTAAATATTCATATCAATGACTATATGTTGTCAATTCATTGGAGATTTCAAGTTATGTTTCAGTTTTATCATTAAAGTTCATATGAATGTCGTTTAATTTTGATATTTCAATGTTTCTGATTATATTTTTGTTCATATCAATGTTAATGTTCATATGTTTTATATCACTTTATAGTTATACTTAACGTTAGGTATATGATTTTGGTGTTCACATCAATGTGTGAACATATCTTGCGTTAGTTTATATTGATGTTTCAATTCGTATTTGGTGTTTACATTCATATGTTGCACCATTTAATGTTGGTCTTTTAACATTTATGCTTATATTTGGTGTTCACATTCATATGTTGTACAATTTAATATTGGTATTTTAACATTTATGCTTGTATTTGGTGTTCACATTCACAGGTTTTAATAGTTTGTTTTACTTTATGTTGATCTTTTAACATCTATGCATGTATTTGTTGTTCATATCATTGTGTTTTCATATGTTATATCACTTCATGTTGATCTTTAACCATTTATGCTTGTATGTATTGTTCATATTGTCCTTAATATCAATTTATTTTCATAGTTAATGTCAGTTCATAATAAATATGAACTATAACACCTGACGTTTTACTTCTGATTTGGTGTTAACATTCGTGTTAATATTCATATGTTTACATGTTTTAATATCACTTTATAGTCGTAGTTAACTGTATTCTTATGATTTGGTGTTCACATTCGTGTTAAAGTTCATGTGTTTACATGCTCTGTGTCAATTCATTGTCATAGTTGACGTTATTTCTTTGTTTACCTTACATTAATTTTGTTAAGTTGTCATGTTTTGTTGTGTTTGTGTTCACATTCGTAGGTTTTCATGTTGTTTCACTTCATATTGATGTTTAGACTTCTTTATTTGTATTTGTTGTTGACATCAGTGTGTTTTCATATGTTGTATCACTTTATGTTGATCGTTCACCATTAATGCCTCTTTGTATTGTTTTAATTTTCTTCAATATCAATTTGTTTTCATATTTTCTTTTACTTCATGATAATCTTTATGTTTGTATTTGTAGTTTATAATGTCTTCAATATTAATTTGTTTTCATACTGTCACTTGAAGTTTATTTCGTCTTCTACTTTTTATCATTCATACCATAGTGATTTCATATTTTGTGTTCATTCTTTATGTTCATATCAATATCATATCAAAGTTGTTACGTTTTGTTTCAGTTCATAGTCATAGTTCACATTTATTTTCATGTTTTGTTGTGTTTGTATTCATATTTTACATTTCCTATTGTGTTTTGGTGTTCAAGTTTGCATTTGTTGTCATGTATTGTTGTATTTGTGTTCGTAGTCAACGTTTTGTGTTAACATTCCTGTCAATGTTCATATGTTTGTATCTCTTCATGTTGATATATTAACGTTTCTGTTAATATGTATTGTTCACATCAGTGTGTTTTCGTATGTTGTATCACTTCATGTTGATCTTTAAACATTTATGCTTGTATTTGGTGTTCACATTCGTGTTAATGTTCATATATTTACATATTCTGTCTTAACTCATTGTCATAATTGACGTTTTTTCTTTTTTAGCTTACATTAATGTTGTTAAGTTGTCATGTTCTGTTGTGTTTGTGTTCAATTTCATGTTGTTTTACTTCATATATTTATCCTTATGTTTGTATTTGTAGTTCATATTGTTTCAATATCTATTTGTGTTCATAGTTAATGTCAGTTGATAGTCATAGCTGACGTTATGCTTCCGCTTTCAGTATTTCATTTCACATTAGTTTTCATATTATCTTCAGTATCATTTTGTTTTCATAGTATCACTTAATGTTTCGTCTTCTACTTGTTATCATTCATATCAGAGTGTTTCCATATGTTATGTGTTCATTCATTATGTTCATATCCATGTCATTGATGTTTTGTGTCAGTTCATAGTCATAGTTTCATTATGTGTTTTCAATGAAATCTGATATCAGTATGGTTAGGGTAACAAATCTAATAAGGGTTAAGTTATGAAAACGGATTAGTTTAGAGATGCCTTAGACTTAGCTGTGGTTAATAAAGCCCAGGGGTGTGGGTATTGTTATACATTATTAAAGAATAGGGTATGATAACGGTTAAGTTTAGGGATACTTTTGTTAGGGTAAAACTAATTCCATCATTGTGGATGATACCATTATAAACGTTAGTGTTTGTTTGAAAACTTTAGGTTAGGTTATCATTAATTAATAAATAAAATGATTTTCAAGTGTAAGATCAGTTTATTTCAATCTTTTGGGTTAAGATTACATATATATTAATGATTAGTGATAAGTTATGGTTCAGGTAAAGGTTTTTATTAGGTTAAGTTAGGGTAAAGTAGTTCAGGTTGAGAAAAATAAATCATAAAGTTGTTGGGATATCTAAATATTAGCCAAAATAGAAATAACATTAAAATAAATAAATAAATAATAAAATAAAATAGAAATGTAATAAATAAATAAATAAAATAATAAAAGTAATAATAAATTAAAAAAAATATAATAAATATAAGTAAGAATAATAAATAAAATAATAATAAAAGAAAAAAATATAATAAATAAATATAATAATGAAAAATAATAAATAATTATTGTTAAAAATAATAGTAATAACAATAATGATAGTAAATAAATAAATAAAACGCAATAAAAATTAAATAAATTTTAAAAAATAAATAAAATAAAATGAAAATAAATAATTAATAATATAATAATTTAATAATAGAATAATAATTAAATAATAAATTAACATAATAAATAAATTAAAAATAAATTATAGATAAAATAAATATAATAAATAAATTTAAAAAAAATAAATTATAGATAAAATAAATATAAATAATAAATAATTAATTAAAAATATAAATATATTAAATAATATAAAATAATAAGTAAGTAAATAAAATGAATTAATAACAATATTGTAATAAATAATAAATAAATAGATAAATAATAAAAAGTAAATAAATAAAATAAAAGAATCAATAGATTAATAATAAATGGATTAAGTAATCAAATAAATAATAATAATAGTAAATAAATAAATAAAACTTAATAAAAATTAAATAAATTTTAAAAAATAAAATAAATTAAATTGAAATATAAATAATTAATGATATAATAAAATAATAAATAAAAAATAAATAAATAAAAATAAAAGTTGACATAGCAACTTAGGTTATGGTTAAAAGTTGGGTAAAAGGGGGACAACACGAGATTATTAGAATAATATTCGAAAATGAATAATGAATGAATATAGAGTTGTCATCGGAACTTAGGTTAGGGTTAGAGGTTAAATAAAGGAAGAATAGCATTGAATTAAAGCACAAGTAATTATAAAAAGGGATACAAAAAGAATTACAAGAAAGGATAGTTAGAGTTAGTCATGAATAAAAGTCAACAAAATAAGGAAACGAATGTATAAGGAACACATCATAATGCATACAAACAGTAAATGACTAGAGTTAGGGTTAGAGCTAAGGGTTAGGATTATATACATTATGGTAAAGGTTGAGTTGGTTAGGGTAAACCATGAACATATACAACATTACATAACAAAAAAAGATAGGGTTAGTACGAGGATAAGTGTAAGGTTAAAGGTTAGGGTTAGTATGAGATCAAAGATAAGACCAATAAAAGAATCTTGAATTGAGATAGTGCGAGACTAATAAAAAAAATCCTGAATTTGGTAGGGCGAGACTAATAAAAGAACCTTGAATTGAGGTAGGGCGAGGCTAATAAAAGAACCTTGAATGGAGATAGGGCGAGACTAATAAAAGAACCTTGAATTGAGGTAGGGCTAGACTAATAAAAGAACCTTGAATGGAGGTAGGGCGAGACCAATATTTGCCAATGACAGGGCATGACCAATGGCAATAGACAGGTGAGACCAAAGCTTAAGGTAAGACATAGGTGTTGAGAGACCAAAGGTTTGCGACATACTAAATATGGTAGACACTTCTCGGTTCCGGAACGGAAACGATTTCCGGACCCGGAATCGGGAGGGAAAAACCGAACAGCCATAAAATATTTTACAAAGAATGCACTACGGGCTCCTCGACAAAAGTGTTCTCAACCGCCCCGATATACTACTTTTGAGTAATTCCGTTTATCATTTCAGCGACGTTTTTTCTATAAATAATATATGAATTCAGCGACGCTGAATTTTAAATAAATCAAATAAAATTATAAAATATAACCTTATATAAAGAAATAAATTAAATATACATTGATGGAAATTTTCAAAAAAGGTCAGTACCAGTACCAGTTAGAGGTTGTTCTCGAAGGTATTAGTTTAACGTCAATGATCACGGGACTGTCTTGGAAGGAACTCTTGTGTAGTTGAAAGCGCAAATCAGTGCCTCAATACTAATTAGTGGGACTGAGAACTAACTGTATTCCTAGCCCATTAAAAAGAAAAAACTTACATATATTTTCTAATAGAAACAAGCTAAAGATTGACGTAAAGTGTCCAATAACATTTGCCACATGAAACTGTAGACTATATTTTTATTTGACGAAAAACAAATAACCTAGCTGGAAGTAAAGAAAGCCTAATGGATGGGTTCAAGTACACACCTAACAAATCTTACATGTCCACCTATCTTTTGAGATCTGTGCATTAAAAACTCTGGCACAATGTTAAGCAAACCTCAAAGATCTGATGATTCTATATGAACATGAATAAGTGTGAATACAGAAAGATACAGATATATAAAATTCTACAGTCTCAACAACTGTAATTTTAAAATGCAAAATGAACAATAAATTTGTGACTATAAATAATATATATCCTACAAAAAATCCTACTTCACCTACCGGTTTTACAGGTAAATATCGCTGAATTTATGAAATAAAATGTCGCTGAATTTATATGATTTTTGTCGCTGAAGTGATAATGTCGCTGAAATGAAAAAAGTGGGAAATGTCGCTGAATTTATCATCTCCGACCTGAATCCATAATTGTTGCCGTAATTGATCAATTACAAATCAATTAAAGTATTTATGATCAGTCTATATTTAAGTCAATCCCTCCAGTGAAATTAATGGTATTCTTACACTGATTCCACAATTTTTCTTTACAATTTGGTTGATTTATTTTGAAATTTACTCTATTAATGGGTCGGTATTTTGTTCAGGGAACTACCAAATTTCACCTGAAATTTTACACGTCCCCCAGTGCGAAAACCTGATTAGTAAAGAAGTTTATTTGTGATTGTTTGTTTCAATGATTCTGTGATCAGGTCCCTTTCTTGATTATTTTATTATCAAATTTTTCGAAAACTTCCTTAAAGTAAAAGTTATTGATAACTTGTATAAAAAAAATAACGATTGATGATTTCTTGGTACCCCCTATCTGAAGCCTCAAACTAGGGTGATAGAATGGAAATAAATATATGTGTATGTATGATATAATAATAGAAAACTAACGATAACATTGTCATTGTCAAGGTCACTTGGTGTATAATCTACATGCAAAAATGATTAGCCTTTTCTATGAAGGTAGGATTACTAAAGAAATTTGGACAATTTATGTATGATAATAATCTTACAAAGTTTATATAGACAGAGTAATAGTTAAACAAGGAATAAAATCAAAATTCGGCCTTGGCATATCAACGCATTGTAGATCATTGTACCTAACGATTAAACGCTACAAACATGTCTAACTATACTGCTAACGTTATTATAATATTGAAGACTCGAACATAATAATGCATCATAATTCATTAACAATTTATCAATGGGGGGGGGGGGGTAAGAAAAAAATTACCGAACAGAATTGTCAAGAGCCAAAGTTTATGAGTCGAAAAGACAAAGCAGCAATCGTAGCTACTCGGCCATTTCCGCTACACTAAAAAAGGCCGAGTAGTTACGATTGGACAAAGCAGGTGGAAACTACCGGAAAATTGTCGACCGGAGCAATGGTCCTGACTTGGTACAGACATTTCAGAAGAAATGGCGAGTTAAACCGGTTTTATGATGTGTCAAACCTCCCCTTACATTGCGGTAGTGTCCGGTAGCAACGGAACAGCAATTGCTATTGAATCGTAGAAAGTTTAAAATAATGACCACCAAAGTATATGTATTAAGTAAAAAAAGAATCGAGGATTAATGCCGGATTTTCCCAATATGTCCTCAGTTGCAGATGAAGAAAATAAACAGTTAGTAAGATATCCCGAACAAAACCCTTAAACTTCAAAATTTCTGGTAACAATTCAGCTATCTTTGTGATCTATTACACACTTTTCAACAGTGTTACAGCTGATTTTAGTATCAGGTAACTTTGCAATTTTAGTAGCCAAGTTTGACAGAAAGTTTGGTTGGATAATTGGGGATTATAGTCCATTCCAGGATTATGTAATTCATATTTAAGAACCAAATGTGCTAGCAAATGTACATAACATTTACAGTTTTAATATCTATTTTCAATAATTTTGAAATTTAACATAAACATTGAATTATTATTAACACTTATTTAGAATCAATTTGAAGAAACAAAATCCTCCTTTTTTCAAGTTCAATATACCTACATGTATGTAAAATTTTAAAACAGACTATATTATATATCATTGATGTGATAACCCATTGTGTATGAATGGATTTTTAACGCTAGCCTCACGCTCAGCAAGGTTGCTAGTATGTTTGCGATGCCTGGAGAAACATTATTAATTAAAATTACTGTGATGGAACATATTTAAATTATATTTAACATTTAGAAGTTCCAACAATATTTCTGTGAACAGAAATTTTGCTTCAAGCTTTTGAAAGACTGCAATTAGCGGCCACATTTGATAATATTTATTTTGGTTTTGAGGCAAAGGTTTGATAACATTTTATCTCATTATAGGAGACAAAATATTGATATCCTGTCGTAAAATACTCTCCAAAACATTCATACAGTTTTTTATTGTGATTTATTTTTAGTTGAACTAGATATTTCGGTTAATTTATGAATTGTCATCCAAATCATTGTTTGGACAATATATCACCCAAATGTGAACATACATAAATATTTACAGATTTATAGTCGGTATGTATACATGTATGTTAAATTTCATTTGAACAATAATATTAAGGTTTTTTTTTTCTTGTCACTCTTCGTACATAAAGTCCTCTGTTATAATATTGTCAGGACATTGAATATTAAAAAACAGAAGAAAACAGGAAACATTTACAAAGTCCGAAATTTACAATCACAAGCCACATTAGGGACCAACCATTTAACCTGAAGGGGGGCTATGGTTTTTTCGAAAAAAATATTCTGAATCTGGTGTTATATGAAAAAAATATTTTGGCTGTAAAATGATGAAAAAAAATATTCTGAATGGGGCTTTCTGCCCCCAAAAAATAATGATTATTTTCAAAAAAAAATACTTTGTTTTAACTAGTTAAAAAAAAATAAATAATTTTTTTCGAGCGAAAAAAACCATAACCCCCTTCAAATTAAATGGTCGGTCCCTTAGGCAAAGAAACTGCGTCAGAAAAACATAAATGAAACCACCATTTTCTCTATAATTAATTTTTCCTATAGTATAAAAAATGCAAATAAAATCAAATAGAAAGGCTTCTAACTCCATGACTACAATCTTGAAAAAGAGAACAATGAGACGAATTTAATGTTATTTAATAAGAAAAGACGGGTCAAGAAGTGCCGCCGATAGCTCAAGGAGCCTAATCTGCTGGTAAAACACTGTCGCATTGTGGAAAAATCAAATTTTCCGAAGGGTCTGGTGAAGAATCATCATGTATTTCAGTAGGCATCGGCAGTATTAGTGAGTTGCCAGTAAACGCGTAAAATCATCAGGTCTTGTCCCCAAAGCCAATATAGTTAATTCATGCAGAATATAAAGTCTATATTTCCTATTTATTCCATATTGCTAAAAGAATGCAAGTAACGTCCCAGTTATCAGTTTCTGGCATTTTTAACAACATTGTAAAAACGAGGATGTGAAATGTATTCTTCCTCATTCACATAAATATATATTAACGAATTTTTGTCATTTATGATTTATTAACATTTTGTAGTCCTAGACAAAGCCATAGAAGGAATTTTCTATCTTATAATCATAGTCATTATTATATCTTCGTTTGATTAGTATATGTTTGAATAATTTGTTTGGGTAAAATAACCTGTCAGTTTCTTAAAGCTCCAAATTGTGCATTTTGTATGGTTTCATGAAGAATATTAAAATATGGGATTTTACTTCATTGCATTCTTTAACAAATTCCCAATCTCTAGAATATCAACAGATTGAACGTAGGATTAACCATTAAAGATTTTTTAACACAATTTTGACAAGCATTTCAATGGAGTCGTTATCTCATAAAATATTAATGCTGCACTCAGTAATCAGAACATTATACACATTTCTAAGCTATAAATTGTCAAATGAGACAAAATTGGATATAAGGTCTGTGCCTCTACTTTTAATTTATCACCAAATTTGGAAAGAATTTCATTCTTCTTAATGTAATGTTCAGATTTTGAGATGCTTTTATCGAAACCAATCTATTGGTAAAAAAAAACAAAAAAACAAAAACGAAACATCAAAACGAAAAATGGTCTGCTTATTGAAGTGTTACTGAACGTGATTGAAGGATTTTATGTAAATATTTCAATTACAAATTTAAAGCAAAGCAAAAAAAGCCCTCACTTTTCAAAATTCTTAAACTTTTTCGTGTAAAAAATGGATAACAGGAAACATCTACAATGGCTGAAAATTATAATTACATGCCACAATCTGCTATGGAACTAGACAGGAAGAACACGAATAAGACAAAAGACAAACGTAGACAACAATAGGAACTCGGGACAGCCGGACTTGGTACCGGCACTAGCAAAAGCCAGCGGTAGGGTTAAACTGGTTTATTGGTACCCAAACCTCCCCTTTATTTGTCCCGTTTCCCTATAGTATAATAAACATACGAAAAAAACCCAATACAGGTAGACCACTAACTCCATGACCACAATCTTGAAAGGAAAGAAAAAACAATACATAATTTAGAAAGATTGGTCAAGGGGTGCTCGTATTTTTCGTTTATTGAGATTGACTTATTTGAATTCCCTTTCGAGTGGACAAAAAATTCGCCCAGTTCTTTCATAGACGTTATTGAGTTCACGAGCCAAAAACATACCGTTACTTAACGTGTTGTTACTGTTGAACATGTGTATCATTGCTACGCTCTGTATTGTGTTTTAATATCTAGTAATGCTTTCAGGTATTTGACCACGAAGTCTTTAGGAAATGGAGAAAATACCAAAGTTTGGTGATGAAATCAAGCAGAAAGAGTTCACTCTTAAAGAAGGAGTAACATTTGTGAATCATGGATCCTTTGGAGTAGTCCCTAAACGGATCCAAGAAGCACAAAAGCGGTAATGCATTGCTTTGCAAACCATTTAAATCATTCAGTTCAGTAACTTGCCCAAGGTCGGCCATCCATTCCATGACTGCATGTGATATGGAGAAAATATATATAAGACGAAGTATCTTCAAATACAGGGAATAAAACCAAGCAATGAAACAATCGTTTTTTTTTGTTCTATTTCATTATCATACCTGGATTACCATCCCATATGACCAGATTTTTTCAGCCCCATCTACCCCCCCCCCCCCTTTAATTGAAATAAATTCTTTATTTTTGGTCATTATTTTCAAAAGCGTGAATTTTCCCTTTAATTGATTAAATAAAAAAAATTGCCTTCCCGCTCCTGATTTTTCAAAATATTGGTTGAAAATCACATTCTATTTCAGCTTAAGATAATATAAAATACTGCATTTGAATTTCTTATTCATATTTTTCTGAAATACTTCTTATTAAAAGATGACTTTTATCATAATCTATGACCTAATATATAGTAGTTCACATGTGCTTGTGGTTGAAGTTTTGTGTTTTTCTATTTTTTCTATTTTCAAATGTGTTCCTAATGGTGTATTCTTTTTGCCACAAGATTTCGAAATTTGTTTGTACCTTTGATATCCTGATACATTGTTTGTTTATGTGTGTTGAAGTTTTATTATTCCATTTTGTAGGCAGATGCAACAAATTCGTTCAACTTCGGAAGAGATATTTATGATCTTTCTTTAATATCAAATATTTTTTTTTTAAATGCTGCACTTCCTCATATATTGTCAGTCTTGATCGTACTATTAAAACCTTGATAAGTCCAGTCCTACATTATTCATTCAGATGTCGCATAATTGGCATAGTTGGCTCCTTACTTCTGAAAAAAATAATAATTTAGATTTTTCAGATCTTTCCTGTTAAGATCCTATTATTATTTTGTTCTTTTTCAGATTTTACATATTTCGGTTTATGGATTTCCGAATGTTTTGAGTTGATCTGCACTGAATAGACATAGAGTCTTTTTGTGTATTTATTTTTTAGCCATTCACTACACATAGGTGGGTTTGGATCAAACAAAACGAGTTTAACCCCACCGCAATTTGTGCGCCTATCCCAAGTCAGGAATATGTTGGTCATTGGCTTGTCCTTGTCTTCTTATAAAATTTTAGTTTCTTGATATTCGGGTTATTAGATTTGGTTTGTTTCCATTGATTTACTTTTTGGGGCCATTTAGGGCTTGCTATATAGTGTGAGCTTTCTCAATGTATTGAAGACCGTACGGTGACCCCTAGATGCTTTGTTTTGGGTAGTTTTAACCTGGAGATGGGATGTTGTCTCCTTGACATTTACCCCATTTCCTTTCTTATTCATATAAGTTGTCGAATGCGTACAAAAAATGTATATGCAGAAACTAAATTCACTGTAACTTTGGTATTTTGTTGTTTATTAGATACTGCAAATTTTCAAATAGTATTGGGTTCGGGCCTCCACCAATTGTTGGAGATATAACTTTGATTTTCTTTGAAAGTTGGAGGCTTAACTCTTGGTTGCCTCTGACAACTGGGATTGATACTCCGAATTGTCTCTGAAACTTTTACCATTTACGGTCATTGGTAATAATTTATAAAATTAGTATACAAAGAACTTGCTCACTTTTCCTGCGATATATATTGAAAGCATTTTAATAATGAAAATAGGAATATGTTGAGCTATATCAGTCCGAGTAAAAATCGGCTGGTTAAAAAAAATTAAAAAAAAAAAAACTAGAGGTTGTCATTTCACATCTGGTAATTGAGTCTGCTCTCAATAAGCTCGATATTATCTATTACAATTTGTTATAAAGTTATAACATGAATCATGGTAGCATTACTATATTCGCTTCTTCTGAGAATCATTCTGTTTCTGTTATTCCAAACATCATAACCTTGAGAGAAAATGCTATCTTTATCTTGCTCTTCTTGACTTCTTTATCCGTGATATGCCTTTTTCTCATGTTTTTCGCTTTTTTCGCTACTATCGTTTTTATCAGAAAGTTCCGAATCGGTATTTCGTTATTTGTATCATGACGTTATTCATAAAAATGACTTTGAATCAAATCTTCTTTTTTGTAATTCGAGTAACATAAAACTTTTACTTATCTTTGTTATGAAAATCATGCCAAAAATTATTTTCCAAACAAAAATTGAGAAGACAGATTCATCACATCGGGTTCTGGAAAGGGACAAGACAATAACCAATCAGTGACAGAGTCAAAGATATTGAGTTGTGAAGTGTGAAATCTGAACAACATTTTGAAAGCTTCGTTCAATAATTACCTGAAACGGATGTTTTCACTACTGTTGAGGCAACTCAATGATGCGGATGAGTACATATAAGATGCCAGTGTCATGTTACTTTTAGCCGTTCTACCATAATGTACCAAAACAATGAAATGTATATTAAACTCAGATTTTATCTGGAAACTTGCAAAAATCTTAATTTAATAAAATTTTGTTCAAAACTAAGGAGTATCTTCCTCTTGCATATGTTTGTCCCAAGCTGCTTTTGGCTTTTTTATTTAGATCTTATGGGTAATTTGTTCTCTATCAGTACTTACACATATTTCGGTATATGGATTCCCAATATTTAGATTTTATCTGCACTGAAGAGACATCAGTTGTCGAAATGTGCATATACAGAATCTAAATAACAGTAACTTCGGTATTATGTTATTTATTGCTCATCTATGGTCTTGTTGCTTTTAGGATCATGGAAGAAATCAACAGTTACCCAGATATATTTTATCGTCATAATGTAAAGGCAAAACTGAAAGAAGCTAGAGAATGTTTGGCTGACTTTGTGAACGCCGACCCTGAAGACGTTGTCTTTATAGAAAATGCGTCAGCAGGTGAGATTCTTCGTTTTTATACCTAAAGTGGTACCATTTCCTATTTAGCAAGTAATCGGAATCCATTTGGGATTGCTGGAAAGGGTCTAAGCATGATCTGTCAAAGACCGTTTTGGGGAACGTACTTCGTGAAATTTCCACTAACAATAGCACCCTTGTTTATTAACAGTTTACGTAAGTTGGGTTAGCTTATATTTGTTTTAGTCCGGTCGAGAAAAATGTAAACAAATTTCTTATTGTAAGTAACATTGGATAACGTTTTGTCCCTATTCAGGATAATGTTCAGGTACGGTGTTTGATATTTGAACATTTACCTCATTTACCTAAAACCCAGCTTAATACGGGTGAATAGGCATAATTCGAGATTTCACAGACTGGTACACTGGAAGGCCAAAACCACTTCAACATGACACGTGATAATAAAGATTAATTTGCGTTGTTTCTTGAAAGGATGGGGCCTATTCCAGACCATCCTTTAGATTTTTTTACATTACTTTTACATGGCCTAGGTATCAGTTCAGGACTTAAGCATTTATTCATATTCGGTCGTGAATTTATTGTGGATTAAACCAAAGTATACATTTGTGTAGTATTTGCTTTAATTTAAAAGTCAAATGACATTGGCAAATATCTGTAGAAGATGGGTACAAGAGCTGCATAAAGTACCAGGCAACAAAAAATGTAACGGATATGATGACATAAAGACATTACGGATATCTCCAAAACAAGACTTTTGTTGATATAAAAAAACGATGGAAATTGACTATTTTCAATTATTTAAGTATTACTTGTGATCACCAAACACCACAAAATCTGCAATGTCATTCAAAAGAGTGGTTCACCTTTTTTATTTTAGAATTGAATTAACAATGAATGGATATGGAGTAAATGCAAATGAGACAACATCTCTACAAATACATGGTAATAATAACCAATGGAACAATGTTTTTATTGTTGTTCTTCATCAAGATGTATAATTCAAAAACATTCTTAACGTCGGTTACATTTTCGGGCTTCGCCCTTAAACGTTTCTAGCGTGAAGGATATCTAAACGCATGTAAAAATCCAAAAGGACTGAAATAATAATGAATGTGATGTAAAACAAAACCAGAAAAATACCGGTGGAATAAACACACATACAGTTGGGTGCAGTCATAACCTCTCATCCAAGTTAACTCCAAGTTAACTTGAAAACAATTCTAAGTTAACTTGAAGTTAAAACTTAGAGCAGACGTAGAACAGTTCTAAAGTCGGTCATAATGACGGTCATTTTCTGAGTTAACTTCGAACAGTTCTAAAAGCAGTCATAAAATAGAGCAGTTCTAAAAGTGGTCATAGGACAGAGCAGTTCTAAAAGTGGTCATAAAAACGGTCATTTTCTCAGTTAACTTAGAACAGTTCTAAAAGCAGTCATACGGAAGACCATGACCGCTTTTAGAACAGGTTATGACCGTTTTTAGAACAGTTCTACTCGATGACAGCTTTTAGAACAGTTCTAATCTATGACTGCTTTTAGAACAGTTCTTGACAATGACTGCTTTTCGAACACTTTTCTAGAGCAGCTCTAGAACTGTTCTAGAACAGTTCGAAGTTAACTTAGAACAGTCATTAGAATAGTTCTAAGTTAACTTAGAGCAGTCATTAGAACAGTTCTAAGTTAACTTAGAGCAGTCATTAGATCAGTTCTATGTTAACTTAAAGAGTCATTAGAACAGTTCTAAGTTAACTTTAGAGCAGTCATTAGAACAGTTCTAAGTTAACTTAGAGCAGTCATTAGAACAGTTCGAAGTTAACTTAGAGCAGTCATTAGAACAGTTCGAAGTTAACTTAGAGCAGTCATTAGAACAGTTCTAAGTTAACTGAGAGCAGTCATTAGAACAGTTCGAAGTTAACTTAGAGCAGTCATCAGAACAGTTCTAAGTTAACTTAGAGCAGTCATTAGAACAGTTCTAAGTTAACTTAGAGCATTCATTTGAACAGTTCTAAGTAAACTTAGAGCAGTCATTAGAACAGTTCTAAGTTAACTTAAAGAATCATTAGAAGAGTTCTAAGTTAACTTAGAGCAGTCATCAGAACAGTTCTAAGTTAACTTAGAGCAGTCATTAGAACAGTTCTAAGTTAACTTAGAGCATTCATTTGAACAGTTCTAAGTTAACTTAGAGCAGTCATTAGAACAGTTCTATAAGTTAATATTAGAGCAGTCATTAGAACAGTTCTAAGTTAACTTAGAGCAGTCATTGTCATTAGAACAGTTCTAAGATAACTTAGAGCAGTCATTAGAACAGTTCTTAGTTAACTTAGAGCAGTCATTAGAACAGTTCTAAGTTAACTTAAAGAGTCATTAGAACAGTTCTAAGTTAACTTAGAGCAGTCATTAGAACAGTTCTAAGTTTACTTAGAGCAGTCATTAGAACAGTTCTAAGTTAACTTAGAGCAGTCATTAGAACAGTTCTAAGTTAACTTAGAGCAGTCATTAGAACAGTTCTTAGTTAACTTAGAGCAGTCATTTGAACAGTTCTAAGTTAACTTAAAGAGTCTGTAGAACAGTTCTAAGTTAACTTAGAGCAGTCATTAGAACAGTTCGAAGTTAACTTAGAGCAGTCATTAGAACAGTTCTAAGTTAACTTAGAGCAGTCATTAGAACAGTTCTAAGTTAACTTAGAGCAGTCATTAGAACAGTTCTAAGTTTACTTAAAGAGTCATTAGAACAGTTCTAAGTTAACTTAGAGCAGTCATTAGAACAGTTCTAAGTTAACTTAGAGCAGTCATTAGAACAGTTCTGAGTTAACTTAGAGCAGTCATTAGAACAGTTCTAATTTAACTTAGAGCAGTCATTAGAACAGTTCTAAGTTAACTTAGAGCAGTCATTAGAACAGTTCTAAGTTAACTTAGAGCAGTCATTAGAACAGTTCTAAGTTAACTTAGAGCAGTCATCAGAACAGTTCTAAGTTAACTTAGAGCAGTCATTAGAACAGTTTAAAGTTAACTTTGTGAGAGGTTATGACTGCTCCCAACTGTAACTACAATCAAAATCCAGAGACATTGGAAGGATAGAAAAAACAGAAAAAAACGAAGACATGAGGCATCCACAAAATTCCAAAATGAAAAAATATCATTTTGTTTCTATCTTAAGGATGTTGTAAGGTTATTGAAATTCCTAAATGTCATTCGGATTTCTCGAATTTTACCCATTATTACTATGTAATATATTTTGCCCCATTACACCCAATTTTCTAGTCATCAAAGTCTTCAATAGGTCAATTAAGGTAAGAGAGCAAACTTTCACTAGATTGTAGATTTTCCTTCCATGTGAAAGAAATCAGTAATGTTTCCATGTTATACTAAGGTTGAAGTCCAAGAGAGCTTTTCCTGCCAATTTTTTAAATGTGAAATATCTTGAAAATAAGGTCCATGGCCTATCAATATTTTTATCTGAGTGTATTCCTTTATCAATGCTCTCTCAATTTATGGTATCAATTTAAAATCGTAGATTTTTAAATTTCACCTTACTACAACTTTAATTAAATAGAAAATGACATCATGTGCTCCTGAGGAGTAAGCATGTTCTGATCCGTGTACTGCACCTGTCACACTGTCATCGAGTCAATCCAGGGTAAAGTCAATACCTGTAATGTCAGATCTGTGAAGACATGAAATCCAGCTGATTGAAGTGATTTATTGTTGAAGAATGTTGTATGCAGTGGCAATACTGGTCATAATTCAGCAATAAAAGTGCCATTCAACTTAGTGTTCACTTTCGTCAGCTGTTTAGTTAAAGCTATCCGACAAACTGCATGTGGATTCAGTATTTCAGGAATTTAAGTGTGTTTTTTTTTCTTAGACAAAGAAATTCAGAGTGTCAAAATGACGAAAGCCAAAACTATTTTGATTGTTTTTCAGCCATAAATACAGTATTGAAATCTCTGGGTCTTGAACCAGGGGATATAATATTGTGTTCAGATAATGCCTATGAATCGGTCAAGTACGCTTGTAGAGCTGCTGTACAGTGTCCTAGTCTAAAAGGTAAATATAACAGATAATGAACAGGAACTGTTCTAATTTGCTTGTTATCTGATCTCACATCGTATACAGATCTAACAAATGAATGGACAAAATTGGATCTCCTTTACATATTATAATATGTTCGTTGTTACGGAAGCAAATGAAACAAAACTGTACTGGAATGATGTAGGAAAGTTATTACACAAAGATTGCCAATTTCCTTTGGATCCGACGGAAAAACATTGCCACTAGCATTTGGCATAGTATATTAAGTATATTAATAGACTCCAATTTGAAAATCGTATTTTGATTACATCTGAAACCATTAAATGCAAATTCAATCAAACTTACTGGAAAAATGTATGGGTAGTTAATGACAACATTGCTCATTTTATTTCGATTAAACAAAGCCATGAATGCCTGTGTGGAACACATTTTAACATTATTCCCTATGGGAAAACATTTCTATGTCTGCTCTGAAACTTTAGAAGCAAATTAATTAAACTGTACTGAGAATGATTTATGGAAGGTCCTTTACAAAGACTACTCATTTTCTTCTGACCTTCAGGAAAACATGGCGGTCCGCTTGGAACAAAATGAAGCATTGTTTTCATCTAAGAAACCACTAAAAGCAAATTAATTTGTTGGAATGATGTATGGAATGTCGTTTACCGGACTGACTAACACCGACTGTGACAAAATCGGACTTTTCACTGGCAGTGTGACGGGTGCCACGCGAGGAGCATATCATGCTTACCCTTCCGGAACACCTGGTGATACTCTCAGTTTTTCAGAGGGAGTTCACACTGTCAGTGCTTTTGTTTTCTGTGTTGTCCTGAATATCAAACTGTTATTTTTTAGTTTTGTCTTCGTCTATTATGTTGGTGGTAAAGATTTGTCCTTGTAATTGTCTGATACTTAAGAGATACGCAAATGCTTTTCAAACTTTCACCTTGGTGCTGTTTTAGGGTTAGAGAAGTAACACGCACCACGGATTTTAATCGGTTTTGTCTACGGGTTAGTAAATGACAATTAGCAACCAGCAACCCAACAGATGTTTAACTGGCTGTGTGACGGGTGCCATGCATGGAGCAGATCATGCTTACCCTTCCGGAGCACCTGATGATACCTCAGTTTTTATAGGGG
Source organism: Modiolus philippinarum (assembly GCA_002080025.1). Classification (NCBI taxonomy): domain Eukaryota; kingdom Metazoa; phylum Mollusca; class Bivalvia; order Mytilida; family Modiolidae; genus Modiolus; species Modiolus philippinarum. Next base: position 19,480 of record MJUU01052447.1, read on the forward strand.
TTCACACTGCTAGTGCTTTAGTTTTGTGACGTTCTTGTTCTTTTTTGTTAATTTTTTTTTGTCTTTGTCATACTGTCTCAATTCCTGTTGCTGTGAATTGCCGTGATTTTGGATTTATGATTTTAGAATTTCCCCTTTCCTCGTTCTTGCTTCGGTATTCGTTTGCCGATGTATTACAGAAATTGCTCATTTCATGTGGCTCTGACAAAAGAACATGGCAGCCAATGTGGTTCTTATTTTGATATTGTACCCATGATATAATCATATTTTGATTACCTCGTCTGATACCACGAAAGCATATTTAACCAAACTTCAAACTTCACATGGATTATGTATCGCAAGTCCTTAACAAAGATTTAGTAGGGTGACCAAGAGAGGATAAATTTCGGAGTTGGGTTCACGGAATAACACACACTTTAATCTCTTGAAAGAAGAGACCATGTTGCATCGAAATTTCGATGTCGTAGTTATTTTCCATGGTCAGTTTTATTTCAAATTGGGTCAAAGGTCAGTTTCTGAATTTTTGAAGATTTTTTGTGCATTTTAAAGATAGCTTCCCTCCCCAATAAGTTTGCAACAAAATTGAAAATTCATAGTTATTTTTTATAGGAGTATAATTCGTTTGTTTAACTTTTTATAACGATTGGTCTTTTGTCTTTATTGAACAAGTTTTAAAGTTGGCATTATTTTAAAGGTCTGTCATTTCAAATATTTGCAACTCTTAAATTTAAGGATCTCCTTCAGTTATAGAAGAAAAGGAAAACCTTACATTTTATATTGAGCCTTAATACTTCAAACATCAAGAAAACTTTGGCAAAATTAGTCATACTTTTGTTACAAGTATTGCTGAAACCAATATTCCCCCAAAACATTTGCATTTAATAACATAAGACCGTTTAAACTTTATCTTATTTAATTATCTCAGTTGATAAGAAATTGTCATTTTAAATAAATGCATGAAAAATTCAATGCAAGCAACATAAAAATATCCTATTTACGTAATTTGACTAGCTTTGTGTTTGTCGATGAAAGGCCAATAGAGTTATCTCGGGTTGTACACCAATCATTTTTCAAGCAAAGCAGATTTGTTGATTGTTCAGTAACGGTGGACATTTCACTTATGATTTTGGGAACATATGTTCCTTTTGTATTTGCATTTCCAATCAAATTCCAAAATTTCAGAAATTTAACGTAGTTCATGCTAGTCCTTCACATACAATGAAAATTAAAATGTCGTTAATTTCACATTCAATGAAAATGAAAATGTCATTAATTTCGCATTCAATGAAAAATGAAAATGTCGTTAATTTAAGTTTATATTTACTCCAAAATTAAAACCGATTAATTATAACATTCAGTCAAGAATAAATGGGAAATCAATGGACAAAATGTATTTAAGGTCCGGAGTTTCAGGCAAATAGCTTTATATCAGCATATTAGAAAATGCTATCATTTTCAATAACTTTTTAGATACTATATTACAAGCTGTCTTAAGAGTGCCCTTAAAAATAAAAAAAAATGAACGACATCGCGACCACAGAAACTTACCACATTAAATTCAATAGTTGTTCTTGTATTTAAAGCATAATTTAATCATGTTTGAATCTTTTAGGGTTAATGGGGACACCATACCCAGAAAAAAATTACCATTTAAATTTCTTTGTTTTTGGATATATTGTAGTACTATAGTGGTTGGTTGTTACGTGAAATTTTCAAACCCCCTCACCGGGCTTTTTCTTGAGATATATAGGGCAAGAGTTGCCTTCCCCTTGGTGTTAATGGGTATTAACAACAACGATATATTAGGGTAGACTGAAATGTGCATGTGGTTAATAGGGGAAAATAACCGTCAGTGGTAAAAGCTGCGACTATTGAATATGTGATAACATAGAATAGACTTTGATCTTGACACATTGTTGCTTCAAAATTACAACAACACTCCCTTAATTTGCATTTTTTTACGGTTTTTCAGCACTTGTCGCACCACATTTCATGTCATGAAAAACAAACTATGTCATTTAAAATTGTTTTTTTTTTCATTAAGTATAGTATTTGAGATCACAAAAATAATATATTAAAAATCAGTATAGCTAACCAGGCCTTTAAGAGACCTACAAGCATTCAAAGTTGACAACATTGTCCTCCTCTCCTAAAAAAAATTGACCGTCATTTGTACATCAACCGGTAGTTATGTCACCGGCTCTACTTGTAGCACCAAAACCAAACTACCATAGTCATGTGACTGTATGCGCTCTTCACTTGACTAAAACAGGACGTTGTAAGTTACACATGCCAAACCGGAAGTGGTAACTTTCTTGCCTACTGTTAAACATAAATGCAAAAAAGGTTGTCATTTACAAATTCTAATTTTGTGATATATTGCATAATAGTTCGACACGTGCCCCTACAGGAGTCCTATAAAGAGATTTAGGAGCGTACATGCGGGACCGGAAGTAGTCTATATTTCCTGTTGGCCACCATTTTGACCAGGAGTGACCTAAATGTAATCTGCTGTATAAAGTTAAATTTTGGATAATGTTGACTTTATGAAAGAGTCGATATTTCTCTCTTGTTCTTGTTCCAAATTTCTTGGGAGTAATCTTTATAAAACGGAAATCAACAAAGGCTTGGGGGTATTTCTACCACGTCTGCGTTAATTGTTTGGAAGGGGAGATAGCTTTTGCTGTTTGAGGGTGATTGCCTTCGGTTTCACTAACCACTTCCGGGTCAATTGGCCCCTCAGTCAAAAAGTTCCTAAAGAACAAAAATTTGAAAATATGGTGTTTCAAGTCATAGATAATATATTATAATGGTGAGAACATCATAAAAGGGCTTAAATGAAAGCTCATAGCATATTATTATGGGACACAAGAGTCATATTTGAAGAAAGTGTATGAATATTGTGTTTACACCTGAGTGAAAGGGTATTTGTCATGGTGGGGCAGCACATGTCATCAAAAATGTAAATATTTCATATTTTTATTCGTTGCAATTTTGTGAGAAAACTAAACGGTGACCCTCATATTTTTACAACAGGTTTGGATTCCTCAGATAACTGCTTCGAAATGATATATGACATGAGACTCGTGTTAACCGTATATGTCGAGGGCAAAACTTTGAAATTTCCTGTTTTGCCTTCAATGGAATGGCAACGTTATAACCGGTTACTGAGACCTTAACCCTACAATTTTCGTGTTTTATTCTATTATTATTTCCCCTTTTCTTATTCATTTGTGTGCATTATTTACCTTTCCACAACTATCTCTCTATTTTATTTAATTTTTACAGTTATATTCATGTTTTTCATTATTATTTTCCTTTTTCTCACATTATTTCAAGATCATCTCCCTTTTTTCATCCCAATCGGAGCATTTTCTGGTTTGATCACGTGATAGCTGTCCGCATTTACCTGAACTCAAATTCAAAATTTACCTTTTTTACTTTTTTGGACTTTAGGAACCCTACAAATTACTCAGTTCATTCCAATCTAATAAAAAAAGATGTCCGCCATCGCGGAATTTAACTTGACATCGGACTTACAACAAATCGTATTTTAATAATGTCCTTTGAAACCACCTCAGCGAATTCGTCTAGATTTTACAGGAATGTTGTATGATAGAATTTGCTTTCTTTTCAGAACAAATGATAGAAATGTTTTTCACTGGAAACAATGTTAAAATGTTAAATTTGATGATCACGATTTTCTTATAAGAGTCTATAGGGTCTGTAAGTCTCGTTTCATTTTGGAACTTCCGGGACCAAAACTTGTACCCGGAACTTGCATTCTAAACAAAAATATATGACGTTTAAAGCAAAAAATTAGGACGTCATAATCCTGCAACGTCTTATTTTGGCGGGAAACGTTTTCAAATTGCAATTTTATCGTGATTTCTCAGTGTCACATGACGAGACTTACAGACCCTATTGTTTCAATATCCAAAATGCTTTTGGTTATGTTTTTCGTCAAATTAAAACTTAAGGGAGTACGAGCTTCAGATTTCAGAAGCATTCTATATCCTCAGGTTTTATCCTTTCAAACAGTGCTAAAATTTTTTGCACATGGATCACATTTTCTTGGTCATAAGTCACTTTGAAATACATAAAATATACTGTGTATAAAATTTAATCAACTTCCAATTATAATTTCATATATTTAAACGCCTATAAACATCCTATGCAAATTGAAGGAAAACTCTAGAGAGATCTGTTTCCCGCCAAAATTTTGATGTCTTATATCTCAAAAATTCCTACATGGATTTTTAAATTTTTTTGCTCAAGTTGTTCCATAAGTAGTGCTCTTCAAAACAAAAGGTCAGAATTTTAATTCTAATTACAAAATTTCTGACACTCGTACTCCCTTAACTGGCAACCTTTTATTGGATCGAAACTAAATTAGCATTTTTTTTTCTGTAAAAGACCTTCCATGCACAATTCCTGTAGCGTTTGTTGAATATCCTTCTAGGCTTTCAAAGGAGATGATAAAATAACATTTTTTCCAATGGACAAAGTACGAACTGACCAATATACAAAGGTAAAGCGAAGCAACCCGGACTTTTTGTCATAGGTAATAAGAAATTAGAAGCTCAGCATGCTGAACCTGTATTTTGAATCTCGCAGAATGCCCCTTATCATAACTACGAAGTCCAAAATAATCATATTAAATTTGTTTTTCCCATAGTGCGCTGTCATAAAACATATTCGCATTCTGATATGTTTTTCATCAATGAGTAATTTTTTAAGAGGACCTTCAATGCATTATTACTGAAATGTTTAGTTGAATAAGCTCCAGTTGTTTTAGAAATATGGCTTTCTCACTATGTCAATTGTTCCACGCTGATGTCCATTTCATACCTAAAATTATAGTACATTTTCTAAATCTGTAATTTTACCGAAATCTTCAAAATTCATTTTCTGAAAAGGGGCACCTTGTGTAATAGTTATTAACAGTAATAAACAGTAATTTACATATGTCAAATGATTTGCTCTAATCCACTACTGTTAAACCATTTCAAAACTTAGTTCAAATGGATTTCAAACCGCATCATTGGACCTGGTCTGGCACAAAATCTGAAATATTACGGTTGAAGAAGTTGACCTCAAGGGCAAGTTGAATATCATCTAAAGGTTATGATGGTACCCAAATTACAGTCACGTTAATTTGATACACTTAAATGCCAAATATCTTAAGGATAGGTAGGAAGATAAGCAAGCTAGAGCCTTGCAACTTAAACTTTGCGGCTCTTTGGTTTATTACCTTTGACCTTAAATAAGCCTGTTTGCACCATGTCAGATAGTGATGATAGTCATTTTCTTTACAATTTCATATAATGAAATAAAAATCCATGGGACTTTTTGGTAATCTAATATTTATACCCCCACTTGAAAAGTGGGGGGTATATAGTGATAGGGTGGTCTGTCCTTCCTTCCGTCCGTCCGTCCGTCCGTCTTTCCGTCCGTCCTTCCGTCCGTCCGTTACACCTGAGGGTACTCATCTCTTATCCCCTACTCCTCCTGAACCACAGAATAGATTTTGATGAAACTTTAACACAGTCTTTATGACATAATGTAGATGTGTACCTCCTATTTCAGAATTTGATTTGATTGATTTTTGGGGTTCCCATAGCAAAACATGGACTTAGCAACTACATTACAAGGGGGTACCCATCTCTTATCCGCTACTCCTCCTGAACCACAGAATAGATTTTGATGAAGCTTTAACACAGTCTTTATGACATAATGTAGATGTGCACCTCCTATTTCAGAATTTGATTTGATTGATTTTTGGGGTTTCCCATTGCAAAACATGGACTTAGTCATTACATTGCAAGGGGGTACCCATCTCTTATCCGCTACTCCTCCTGAACCAGTGAACAAATTTTCATGAAACTTTAACACAGTCTTTATGACATAATGTAGAT
>MJUU01052447.1:27398-55095 GCA_002080025.1 Modiolus philippinarum
CTGATCTTCATGAGATAGCTGAAATACTACTGAAAGGGACGGTAAACCCCATATCAATTAATCAATCAATCAATCTAGAGATCGAGATATAAGTTGTCAAAATAGAATTCTACAGAAATAAATGAAGTAAACATTCTGTATTTATATGATTTTGTACTTTAGGTTTATTTGAGGATCCGTTTTACTATTTATTTTCTATTTTTTTATCCGCCACTGATTTCTCATTAGGACATACTATCATATTTTCAAAGTTTGGCATTTATTATTTCTGTAATTTCCAAATGTTATTCTGACCACCTGTTTATAGTGCCCACATCTAGCTATTTTGTAATGACAAGTTTTCTTACAATCGACGTGATGAGTGTCCTGTGTTTGTCTATATGTTGTAATCGTCCACTAGCTTAAGACTATAGTGCTTTTGTGGGACAACTGATGATAGTGATTTTAAGAGCACTTTTCCACTTTAATTTTTGTTTGTCAACGATCCCGCATCCATGACCAGAAAGACATGGAAGTAGCATTGTACGACATTTAGCAAAGAATTCCGCTCAAACCGGTGCTAAAGGTCGTCTTGAACTTACTATGAGGTATGAGGAAAGCTCATTGTTGAAGGCCCCAGGGTGACTTCAAGATGAAGAACAACAATAAAAGTGTTATTTCTTTGCTTGGTTCTACCATGTATTTGTAGAGAATTTGTCTCATGTACATTTACTGTATATTCTTTCATTGATTATTCCTGTACATATACATATTCATGTATCAAAATGACAAAATTTGTTTTCTGTTACCAGAAAATTAAAATTTTGTTTATATCAGAAAATATTTTTTCTGAAAAAAATATTTATCACACAGACGTCATATGTGGTTTGATCCTTTCAAGGGTGCATATGGCTAAGCTAGTTGGCTTCAGCGCTTCTATGATTTTGCATTTGTTTGAATAGTTTAATAATATATATCCACAGGTGTCAAAGCCGAATTCCTGAGTTTGAAATTTCCAATCAAAAGTGAAAATGATGTCGTTGAGATGTATAGAGAATATTTCAAAACCAAACCAAAAGTCAAGTTTGCTCTTCTGGGTGAGAAGATTACGCATGTTAATTAGCTGTAATATTTTATTAAAAGAAAATGTCTGATCTAAGAATTCTAGTCAAATACATGGATAAAATTAAATAATTATTTGCTTCCCCTATCCAGACTATACACAGCTTTCTTTGAAAGGTAGGCAGGGCAATTGTTGTAGTTTAAAATATATTTTTACAAGAATTGTACACAAGAAGTTTAGATACAGAAAAAAATATTTTTTCTCCAAATTTGTTTCAATATTCATAAGGTAGGTAAGGTTTTTGATATTCGGTTATTGGATGTGGTTTGTTTCCATTGATTTATTCACTTTTTTTACCTTTTTTTAGGGGGGGGCATTTAGGGATTGCTATATGGTATTAGGTTCCTAACTGTGTTGAGGACAGTACGGTGACCCCTAGATGGTTTGGGTCGTTTTAACCTGGAGATGGGATATTGTCTCTTTGACATTTACCCCATTTCCTTTTTTTTTACTCTTTTATTTTCAAGGTTTGCAGGTTCACACCGCATCAAAGATGATCATTTTTAGGGAACATAGGTTAACATTGGACTCAGATATTTTCTGCTCTGAAACTTCCTAGCCAATTGGAACCTGGTCACAATAGTCTTTGAGTGGTCCCCTATAAAAAGANTTTTGTAGTTGACAACAATAATTAAAGCCGTTTTAGTTATAAATGTAATCAATTGTAAAATAAAAGTGACCTTATCATATGAAAAAGGACCTTGTCACAAATTTAATTGCAGTTAAAAGTGATTTTGCCACAGTTCGATACAATAGTAAAATAACCGATTATTTGTTTATGTTTTTGATGTTGCATAAATAAAAACATTATTGCTATTATTTTCAAACATAACGTACATCGAGGACGTACTGTGTACATTAAGCATTCAGTATAATAAAAATCATAATGCCCTTGGATGAAGGTGTTAGTTCGATTAACACACTCGGTGAAAAATTATCACCCTCGACGTTGTCTCGGGTGATAATTTTTACCTCGTGTTTTAATCTACCCTAACACCTTCATCCAAGGGCAAATGTTTATAGTATTTGTAGAGACTTTGTCTCATTTGCATTTACTCCATATCCCTTCATTGTTAATTTGACGTTTGAAGAGCCTTTTAAAAAAAAGGCGAGAAGTAGGTAGGAGTGGGGAATTATTCCTTGTATAAGACCCCCTAATTACTCTTTTATCGTGAAATGGAAGGGAAGGTTTGGCTAGCCATAAAACCGGTTGAACCAACCATTTCTTTTGAAATGCCTGTACCAAGTCAGGACAATTGCGGTCGACAATTTTGCCGGTGGTTTCCACCTGATTTGTCTTTTTTGTCTCGTGGACTTTGGCTCTTGACCACTCTGTAAGTAATTTTGTTATTACCCCCATATACCGATTGGGTCTTTATATCAATTGTGCGCACGATGATGCTGCCAGACGTTTCATAATATGTTCTTAGTGCCTACAGAGATCAGGGTAATCATCTGACCACCACTTTGGGACGCTTACCGTCAGCTGTGTAGACGAAGTCTCTGGAACCAATCTAGGTACTGCACTGAAGAAATATGAAAAAGCCCGTTCCATTAAAATGCATCTATGTTGGTTTGCATTTTATTTATTTTGCCCAGCTGCTTAGTTACTGCTATTATTGCATATAGACGAGTTTCCAATGGAAAAATTTGACGTCACAAAATAGATTTTTGGACGTCACAATGTTACGTGACGCAATTTACTCCGATTGACCCCGGGTCAATCGGGGTAATTAATTCATAAAATGAAATTGGAAATTCGTCTATTCTTAACGTCACTTGATAAAAAAAACGCCTAAACTAAAAAAAACACTAAATGGACAAATTTTCTTTTTAAATTCCAGATCACGTGACCAGTCCGTCTGCTCTCAGAATGCCATTGGATAAATTGATACCATTGTGTAAAGAGTTTGGCATCGTTGCCATGATAGACGGAGCTCATGCACCTGGTCATATAAAAATAAACATACGACAACTTGATCCGGATATTTATACAGGTAACTATATGTAAGCACCCCGACTGATTTGCCCTTCAGGTATCTGATCACCTGGTGAACCTGTAGCCTGAAGACATTTCCTTGTATCGAAGCAAATTTTCATTAAAAAACTATTTTTCTGGTTAGAACTAATGATACGCTTATTAAGATTGCATATCTTTTTTATTTTGTCCTTAAAATCTGTTTAAAAATGATATTAACTTCGTATGCATTTGTGTAGTTCACGCGCATAGCCGCAAATGTCTATACGCTTATTTTGCATTTTAGGAAGACTCGAATATTACAATCATACCTTATATGACATACTGTTTCTAGCTTAAGGTAATGATGGTATTGAGTTTTCCATGAAAAAGGACCAAAGAACATTAAATGTGGGTATGCAATATCAGCGATTTTAAAAAAGTCACCTTTTGGATGTGAAAATACATAAACAAGCCATTTTGGAGTATGTGAATTACAACGACAAGAGCATAACGGCGGATCCATCCTTTGAAAGAAAGGTTAAATAGGGCTCAAGAAAAACAGGGTTTGATTCGATTTTTTACAATATTATATAAAACTCGCAAATAAAATTGTAGGAACTTTTTTTAAATCCAATAAAAGATTGTTCCAACCCCAGCACCCCCCCCCCCATATAGTGTGGATAAAAACTTTCAATATCACCTACTCCTTTTTTGGGTGCAGCTCCGAAGCAGTGGAAAAGAACGACTGCAGTAAAACATCGCCGAACGAATACCGAAGAAATTATCAAATCAAAGATAAAAAAAGACATGGCATATCATATTTTGCACAAATTGAAACAACCTTTTGAAGACATATCAGTAGTAAATATGGGAAAAAGCCACAGGTTTTTGAAAACATGTTTTCAAAAACCTGCGGCTTTTTCCCATATTAACTACTACCTACGGGACTATAGAAAAAACAAACATGTAAGATTTGTTATTCACTACAGTTGAGACGGGCAAAACGGGCTAAATTTTTAATGAGGTCTTAGTTCACTCACATTTTTTACGTTGCTTGCGGTTTAAGCATCTCATAAGTAAAACAAAAATCTTATAGGTTAAAGTAAATTAGGACTTGGTACATAACACGGGTTATACATAACACTGACGTGTATCTCTGGTTCTATACTTTTGATTCCTATATGTTTCTAGTAAGTCTGACAGGTCGTGACCAGTTACTCTCTCTATAACGGATATATTGCTAAAAGGATAATATAAATATACAATCATATGCAAGCATTTGTTTTTACCTGATTTTTATTATAAAAGTCAAACATTATTACTTACCACAACGGTTATACACCCTCCCACCTGAAATACACTCATGGTTTTTTTATCTAATAAATATTCGGGTTATAAAAAATGACAACGATTCCCGTATATTTTTCAGAAAAGTCTAATACGAACAATTTTAGAACAATACAAGGAGCAAATAAATATGCCGAGTGATTTTTTCCGTTTACTCTTTGTGGGGCCAAGTGGGTCTGGTAAAACAAATTTGCTAATGCACCTTTTATTTAAACCCTTATTGTATTACGACAAAATTATTCTTTACGCAAAGAACTTAGAATAACATTACTATAAGGAACTAATTCGAAGATTCGAGGAAATAGCGGAAAAACTAGGTGTGTCTCTGGAAGATTTATTACAACTATCTAATGATAAAGTTGAAGACATCGACCGCGAGGACGAAGTATCTGACGGCAGTGGCGGTGACAAACAAAAAATTGTAATTTTTGACGACTATATTTGTTCACAACAAGATCAATCTTCTATTGTGAAAAACTTTATAGGCGGAAGGCACAAGAAAATGAGCGTAATTTATTTGAGTCAGTCCTATTTTCGGATACCTAAAGACTGTCGTCTGAATTGTTATTTCTACGTAGTGTATAATTTTCCGAGTAAAAAGGAGAGAGATCTTATATCTTCAGAACTTCAGGTCTCAAAAAATACGCTTGTTTTAACTACTAAAAATAAATATTCTTTTCTGTATCTTAACTTACCAGACAAGAAAATATTTCATTGTTTTGATCGGGAAATACAATCTTAACTTGTTAATCTCCTTTTTGTACCCCTAATTACACCTCAGTGAGAATTTCGTAATGCATTAACAAAAATCAATACGACGTCAAGCTGTTGCCAAGTTATCAAGTAAATTTATTTCCATTCATAAGTACAACATTCATCATGGATAGTTACAATACGAACAGTGATATTATAAATCAGGATATAAAGCCGTGCTGGATTAAACTTTTCTCGGAGTTAACTTGTGGAGGAATTTGTGCGTGTTCTTTCAGTTATTTAATAAATCTTTATTATTTTTCTGCTTTGTCAATTGTTGTATGACAAAGTTACCGTATACATTATGGATTTATTAGACATTGTATATACGTCATGGATTTATGTGGACTGTCTACCGCATGCTAGACAAAGCACATAAACCTCATACGTCATGGATTTATGTGGACTGTCTACCGCATGCTAGACAAAGCACATAAACCTCATACGTCATGGATTTATGTGGACTGTCTCCCGCATTCTAGACAAAGCACATAAACCTTTAACGTCATAGATTTATGTGGACTGTGGTAGACGGCAGCTTCCTATAGGAACAGATTTATTCTTATCCAAGAAAATTCTTCCCTTGTATTCGTTTTTATTTGCACATCTCTCAAAGTTTGTTAGGTGAAGAATACTGAAATGTTCAATACTTTGTTCTTTAGATGTCCTATTTAGATGTACTTTCTTCATGCTAAATTCTCTTGTGTTCTTTACTTCTTTGCCCTTCAACATCTTGTTAAAATCCTCTTGAGTTAACTTAGTTTTATTTAGTCCTTTTCCCTTTGTCTTAACACTAATTACATTGTCTGTGTCAATTGTTATAGTCATGTATAACTTTGGCGCAATATAAACCGCCTTAATCATCTTGGCGTTTTTCTTATAGTCATTAGCTAAATCACCTAAGTTATTACCATTATAATTAGGTATTAGTTTTGCTTGCTCACCGGGCACATGAAGACTATCAGTGTCAGTATAATAAAAGTCTAACTCTACTTTATTTTCCGGATTTAACCTCATCATATGATCACCAAAATGTGAAGGCTTACTGATCTTATCAACCGAGTCAATCTCTGATCTTAAGTAACCAGAAACATACCAAGTAGATGAAATTAGTTCCAGGCCCGTGATTATAAATTTATGATGAAACTTCCAGTATTCATTGTTGTCTCTTATTGTCTGGGTGTGGTTAAATATTGGTCTTTGGATCAATTTTACCATAGAGACTCAGGGGTTAATCCCACCTTTTGTACACAGGGTCCTGTGCCTTTTAAATTGGGAAATTTCACGCGATTTGTTCAAAATTGGGAAAAATAGTAGTAAGTTCAACAGTTGATCTGTATAATGTATGCTTTCTATTTACTCCCCCCTTTTACTGCAAAGTTTGTTCAAAGTAATCATGTATGCATAAAGAAATCACATTTATCAAGCTATGCAAACTGAACATTTTTATTTCTTTACTTTTTTTATAATTCTTAAAAATGTCAACTATCTCGGGTTGTGCCTGCAGTTTTACTGAAGGTGCTGGTTTAAACAAATTCTAAACTCGATTACAGGAGTAGAAATTTACTCAATATTTCATTTCAAGTTGAAATATAAAGATCCACACATTGAATTTCACGTCCATAGGGAGTAAAACAAACGAACTGGTACCCGATATATAGGTAAGTATAGGAAAAACAAACCGGAAATGAAGGAACCAGAGCAATTATTCGGCGTTCCTCGGGAGCTTTCATAATCGCAATATTAGGTGACTGGTTTACCGCTAAAAGATAGGTGCCAGTCTATTTCATGTAAATAAACCCCGATACGTATACTATTTAACGTCATGGTTGGACAAAAACGAAATTGGGAATTTTATACCTTTAAATTGGGAAAAATAACGTTTTTTGCCCATTGGGCCCCTAAATGCACTACAGATTAGGCCCTGGAGACCATTCATTAGTAACTTCGCCAGGGTGTATTGAACACTTCCTTTTTGACTGATTTCTTGGTCTGAAAGAATTTATGTATATAATCATAAAACACCTTACTAGTCTCTTCCCAGTAATATCCCTCGATAATATTAACATCATAACCATATTTAATCATTTGTTCTATATCAACTGAAGTATACCAACCCTCCGAGTCTTGTAGATCCCATTTAGTTGCTCCCTTTTCGTCCTTTCTTGCTACTACTGGATGAAGCAGTTTCTTATTCGAAACATACTTGACTTTATATATCCCCATTTTACCCTTTATGCCTTCGGTGGTATATTTTCTTTGTCCACCGGATATTCATGTAACATACTGGTTGGATAAAGGGACACGACGTCTACGTTTAACAAGAAATCAGTTACATCATCGTTGTGTTCACCAAACTGATCAGATACAAACTCAGTCTTGCTCTTGTAGCAGCGTCCACCATAAATGCTCTTTCTGATATTTTTCTCCATCTCTGTTGAATCAGACAAGTCAACCATAACTCCTTTAGGTATGTAGGATTTCCAGATGTCGAATCCTAGAGAACTAGTAGAGATGGAGTTAGTGATGGCCCTGCCAAAATCTTTGTAACACTGGTTGTTTAACTTGTTGAACAATTCCCTTAAACCAAGTACATCAGACTGTAGATATATAAGACGCTCGTTTCTCATACTATTAGGCATATCTTCCCACCTACAAGCTTTAGTATGATCAAATTCTCCTTTTTGTACTTTGCACCCGAAATCAGTTAATGCTTGACTCAAAGAACCGCCTATGTGTTTCATAAGATCAAAATATCGTATTCTATCTTTTTGTAACCCGATTATGCTTCCGTTATTCATGATAAAATTATCCGGAGGTAATCCTAATTTATGATCAAAGTTACTCCCGTTATAAGCATTAACAATAAAATCATTAGTTTTACCCCCGAGCTCATTAGTTTTGTTTATTAGATATTGTACAAAATTATCAACGCAATCATCACCAGCATAGTAACAAAAATCACCATTTTTCTCTACAAATCCTAGGATATATGGTGTATAAACCTTATAACCGTCAACAATTTTTGTGTAAGTCTCTATATCATAGTGAATTACGTTGGGGTTTAACTCTTTACTCTTTGTTGTTTTTCGGATCAAATACTTACCATTTTTCTTTATTACCACCTGATAATAACCGGATGTGTTATCATTGCACTTATGTTTTTTCTTATATCTAGTACCGCAACGAGAACAAACAACCTGACAAGTATGTTTTTCGCCAAAATACGTATCGCCACAAGATAAACACTTCTTCTTTTCTTGACCGATAATAAGACTGTAATGTCCCTTAGCTAGTTCTATAGTAGTGAGGTGCTCTTTATCATAATGCTGTTTTGTCTCTTCACAGAATAAACCAACAGGTATCTGGTATCTTTTTATTATATCCCACGCTACTGGTAACGGCACGAGTGTTTTAGGAGCCAACCCATATGCTCTTCGTATCTCATCACAGACAGTGATTGTAGGATTAAAATCTGGTTTGAGTTGTTTTAAGCACCTAAAGAAACAGTTATTATTGGTTGATAATGGGCGTTTCCCTTTAACCCCATCTGTTATCTTCTCCAAGTACTCGCGGTCCCAACATCTACTACCGGGTGGTTTTACTACTTTTATTCTAATTCCTATGATTTCGTGTACATAATCCTCATTCGGAGGTAAAGAAAGGTCTGCGTATCGTTGATAAAGCGATACGAAGTCAGTAAACTCTCTTATAAGAAACAAGTTTATACTCTTGGTGGTATTGTATTTGTAACTTGGTGTACTACCAGTATAGACAAATTTTACTAGTACATCAGCGCTATCAGTAAACCTGTCTGAAACAGCGTGATCCAGTCTTTCTTTTATTAACTCTGATATTTCATGTACCTCATCACTAGTTAATTCTTCTTGAGGACGACTAATAGTATACGTTCTAGTTCCGTTTTTTCGTTGTAATTCATATTTGAATGACTAATATCTTTTTTGAATGATTTTTTATCCTATAATATAACTTTTTATTCTGTGATTCTCTTACGATGAGCCGCAGAGTTAATATGATATTTTTTGGCTGAAACACGAAGGTGTTTGTTACACACCTCACAATAAAATTTGTGTGTAGCATAATATTTCTTTTGATTTTCATTGTGGGCTTGTTTTTTTCAACATCTGTCTCATATAGTTTTCTTCTTCCCATTTTTATAGTATGATTTTTATCTACAATAACCGATTAATTCTTGCTTTTATACCCTTACCTAACAGTTGACCAATTTTTGATGCGGCGTTGTCGTTGTTGTACTTTTTTATTTCTTTAATCAATGCACCTGGTTTTGATGGTGTTGCTGGTACATCTGGTTTTGTTGCTGCAGTCGGTTTTACGCCTGGTGCTGCCGTAGGCATTATTTTATCTGCTACATACTCTCCCACCTTTTCACCAAGTTTTTTACTCCCAGTGTCTTATGCTGCGGTGGCAGATTTCTTTATCGTCTCTTTTGCTAGTTGCTTTGCGGCAGTGCCGAATATGCTGTCGAACAGACCACCACCTATTTGTTCCCTCGTTACCGGGTCAACAAAAATGTATGTTCCTAACTCCTTACTATATACTTTTCTCATTTTTTTTCTTACCGTTTATATTTCTCTCAGAATAAAAGTAAAACTGGTGTCAACACCATTCAGGTTTATATTTCTGTCGTTTACGTCTGTTATCCAAACACGAATCGAGTCAATCCTTGTCTTGTTTACTCTCGAATATCCTATATGATATGGTCTCTCTCGAAACGGATAACCACGAGTTAAATCTCCAGTACTAAAGACGTAGATTACGTCACCCGACTTACCGTCTACAACGGAACTAGTGATTAAGTTACAATGAACATAAATACTATCTATACTGTTAGTGATGCAATTTACTACCATACTCTGTTTGGTTTACTATTTTCTTGTCGAATCCGATTAACTCAGCAAAGTTACCTTCTCTTAAGTCTAGTACAGTGTTTTCCTTTAGTGTAATAGGCACCTTAAAGCTCGTTAGATCAAAGTCTAGTTTTATTGGACTGTCTTCAACTCCGTCGTTTACCGATAGAAATTCTGCTATATAAGAGGACATGTCCCCGTAGCTGTAAGCACCATTAGTAAATGTCAATTCCTTGAATGTTTTCCCAGAATCAAGACTATACTTTATTTTCTTGTTATCGTAGAATTCAGAAATATTATACCAACTGTAAGTCATAGTATTTATCTGAGACAAACCAAATACATACTGTTTGTTTTTATTTAATACCAAGATTTGTTCGAACTCGGTCACAAAATTAGACGGTGGCCCTTTACCGGCATAACTAGAAAGTGTTATCATTTGTTCCATTTTTATTACTCAAAATATTTTCTATAAATTCCTTCATGCTGTTCTTCCGTTATATCCTTATTTGACAGAAGAGTGTCTAGAATGCTTATACCCTCGTTTATTATCTCGTCGTTGTTGTTACCAGCCTCGATACCAGCAATAAGAAGCTCTAACCGATCTACTAGCTTTGTTGGCTCATAACACAAAATATTCTTGTATTTGCCACTCGACTTTACTAAAGGATGTTGCGACAGCGTAACTAGTTTTTTGAACATACGCTTTGCAGAATCAGAATACTTTTGTTTAGGATTGTTTCTCTTGTTACTAGGTCGATGAAGTCATCATCAACTGGTGTATCAATTACTCGTTGTCCTTTTTTGTCTAGTCCGTACAACTTGTTGTGTTCAAGAAGCTGTTCTAAGTCCAACAGTAAATCAGAAAAGGAGCCGTTAGCGTCTAATTTATATGACCCTTTAGTCGCTAAACCTTTTCCAGTTTTTTTCTCCTGCAATCCCTGATAATACTTTCTATTTTTGTCCTGGAGATATAGGATATCTTGTGGAAATTCCACCCCGGATTTCATATGTCCTTACTTCTTATTCACATTTATTGCCATATCGATCTTTTGTTGGTTAGTCAGGTCAGCGCCTTCTAGTTGTTCCTCGGCGTCAAACCGGGTTATGTTAACACCACCTGGTTGCATTTCAACTAACTGTGGTCCCGACGATGGTCCGGCTCAACCGTGTCATCCGGGTCCTCTATCGCAAGAGGTTCAGGTGGAACAGGAAGATCCATAACATTAGGAACAGGCACTAGTTGACCGACTGCCGTAGGCACTTGTGTCGTAGACGGTGTTATTTTTTCTACTGCTTTCGTTACTGGTTCAAAGAATTCCTCGAGTTTATCCGACCGTACACTTTTTCTTATTTTTTCTTCTTCCTTCTTCTTGATGTAATCCTAAACCACTTTCTCTGCTTTTGACTTCTTTTGAGCTAAATCATTTAATTCGTTTAACATTTTTATCTTCCTAATATAAAAAGTAAATATGGGTATATTTAATGAAATATCTAAGAAGGTGTCAGGAGGTGCATCAACGGAGACTAATTTTAATGTAGTGTTAACTAAGTATGCGAGCAAGGCTCAGTTAGACAAATATTTCCGTAAAGGACAAGACTTAGACATGGGTGGGTATAAAATCACAGGTCTTTCACCCGGTTCCGGCAACAACCACGTAGCAACAATAAAGCAAATAAGCGATACTTTCTTTCCTGCGGAAGCGCGTAAAGACCTGGACATGAATAAGAAGTATATTAGGGGACTCGAGACCGACTTAGATGACCCAACCTGTGCGGTAAACAAGAAGTCGCTGCAGCAGAAAATACAAATGTAGACACACAGAAACGGAACTTTAGAGCGGAGTTTGCTAGTAAGGCTTTTGTTGCTGCAAGTGAACGAGAACTAAGAAAAGACTTGCACAGTCAGTTTCTAAGACCAATTCACCTATCACAACTTGAGAAAAAAATAAGTACTGTTTATACTAAGACTGAGGTAGACGCCAAGCTAGACCCTGTTTATACTAAGACTGAAGTAGACTCCAAATTTGATGCACTAGACCCTGTTAATACTAAGACTGAGGTAGACGCTAAATTTAATGCACTAGACCCTGTTTATACTAAGACTGAGGTAGACGCCAAGCTAGACCCTGTTTATACTAAGACTGAGGTAGACACCAAGCTAGCCGATTATGAGGGTTATACACAAAGTGAAATAGATACTAAAATTCAGAACAGCAAGAGAGAATTAAGGAGATTTTTCAATAAAACAGGAGAAAGGAAGTACGAGAAAAAGTAATCTGCATCATTTCTTGCAAGAGTGAAACCCGGATATTATATTTTCTCTAAGAATGAAAAAGTCAAGTGGTTATCGGACGATTCCTATAACAACGGTGATATAGAGGAGGATCTCGACAACTGGAAACTAACCCTAAACCCGACGGACGGCGGTGAAACTCTTTATTTGTTTGGTGCGCATCTAATATTTGAGTCGCCAGAAGAGTCCATATTTACTAACGACATTAAGACAATGTTGAAAATAGATCAATTAGGCGCATCAAAGGAAATATCTTTCACAAGAGCAAGAAAAGATAATAAGGAGGAGAGAACACTTTTTCATATCAAAAAAATAAGAAATAGCGCTACTTGTTTACTTCTTTTTAGCGCAGCCTTTCCAGTAGTTATGAAATTAAGCGAGAAGAGTAGGATTGCGGTGGTCGAATTANCAATGCAAAAAATCTAAGAAAAAATTGAAGTATCATACATAAAGTAAAACTAGTTGATAATATCAAGTTATTCATTACATTACAAATTTCAAAGCGTAGCCAAAAGTAACTCTTAGAAAATACAATCTGATTCATTA
This sequence comes from Modiolus philippinarum, assembly GCA_002080025.1. Classification (NCBI taxonomy): domain Eukaryota; kingdom Metazoa; phylum Mollusca; class Bivalvia; order Mytilida; family Modiolidae; genus Modiolus; species Modiolus philippinarum. Next base: position 40,292 of record MJUU01052447.1, read on the forward strand.
TTGTAAATTTCAGTTCAGTCTATACTTCTCTTACTCTTTCGATTTATGGATCCCCAATGAATAACTATATACCGAAGTTACGGATAATTATTTTATGCATATGCGCATTTCGACAACGTATGTCTCTTCAGTGCAGATAAAGTCTAAACGTTGGAAGACCATTAACTCAAAGATGTTTAAAAACTGATAGAGAACAAATAACCAATATGATCTAAATGTAAAGCCAAAATCAGCTAAGGACAGAGCTTTGCATGAGGGAGATACTCCTTAGTTTTCAACAAAATTTACAAAAATTTAGATATTGTAAGGTTCCAAATATAATCGCTTTTCGGGTCAGCACCGAAGTACTGACTACTGGGCTGGTGAATACCCTCGGGGACTAACAGTCCACCAGCAGTGGCATCGACCCAGTGGTAACAAATAACTAAATACCGAAGTTACTGTGAATTTACTTTCTGCATATGCCCATAATTTATACTACACTTTCATAAGACAAGTTTCTTTGATATATTAACCGAAAAAAAAGAATAAATAATTTATCAAATTGAAAAAGATAATAGGAAACAACTTTAGCCGCTGAGGATAAACGTAAACAACTATAGGGTATGTAAGTCTCGTCATGTGACTCACGATAATCCACGATAAACAGGCAATTCGAAAACGTTTCCCGCCAAAACATGACGTCTGAGGACTATGACGTTCAATTTTTTGTTTGAAACGTCATATATCTTTGTTTAAAATGTAACTTCCGGGTACACTTTTTGATCCCGGAAGTCCCAAAATTATACGAGACTTACAGGCCCTATAGGACCTAGATGTAGCGGGACTTGGTACTTGCACTAGCAAAAGCCAGTGGATCGGATGTCTGTTTTCTTCGATTAATGAGGGAATCTAGGGAAAAAATCGCCACTTTTCTTGTTTCCGGCCACGCCGAAAGCCAGTGGGTCGGATGTCTGTTTTCTTCGATTAATTAGGGAATCTAGGGAAAAAATCGCTCCTTTTCTTGTGTCCGGCCACGCCGAAAGCCAGTGGATCGGATGTCTGTTTTCTTCGATTAATGAGGGAATCTAGGGAAAAAATCGCTACTTTTCTTGTGTCCGGCCATGCCGAGAGCCAGTGGGTCGGATGTCTATTTTCTTCGATTAATGAGGGAATCTAGGGAAAAAATCGCCACTTTTCTTGTTTCCGGCCACGCCGAAAGCCAGTGGGTCGGATGTCTGTTTTCTTCGATTAATTAGGGAATCTAGGGAAAAATCGCTACTTTTCTTGTGTCCGCCCTCGCCGAAAGCCAGTGTGTCGGATGTCTGTTTTCTTCGATTAATGAGGGAATCTAGGGAAAAAATCGCTACATTTCTTGTGTCCGGCCACGCCGAAAGCCAGTGGGTCGGATGACTGTCTTCTTCGATTAATGAGGGAATCTAGGGAAAAATCGCTACTTTTCTTGTGTCCGGCCACGCCGAAAGCCAGTGGGTCGGATGTCTGTTTTCTTCGATTAATGAGGGAATCTAGGGAAAAAATCGCTACTTTTCTTGTGTCCGGCCACGCCGAAAGCCAGTGGATCGGATGTCTGTTTTCTTCGATTAATGAGGGAATCTAAGAAAAAATCGCCACTTTTCTTGTGCCCGGCCATGCCGAAAGCCAGTGGGTCGGATGTCTGTTTTCTTCGATTTATGAGGGAATCTAGGAAGAAAATCACCACTTTTCTTGTGTCCGGCCATGCCGCTGTTTAAAACCTCAATGCGCTATTGAAAATCATTTCATGCTACTAGTAAGTGACTCAGATGTAATATTCTCACCGTCACTATTGAAGGTTATTGCATATCAGTTAAAAATTCTGAGATTTCATTTGGTTAGTACTGATCAGCTGACATGTAGAATTATAGAGTATTGAAAGCGCCGGTCCAATTTTCTGATATTGACGGTCAATATCGGCTGGAAATCAGACCGCCGGATTTGAGTCAATTTCCATTGAAACTTGCGTCAATCAATCAATGGAAACAACTATTAACATTAAATTTCAGTGTTTTGGATAAAATATGGTAACATTATTTCACAAATATTAATTAAATGTTTAAAAATGACAAGTTGAAGTTAATTCAGTGGAAAACAGTTTAAATGAGAGCCCGTATGAATAGTTCTTGATATGGTTGTTGGTACATTGTGGCAAATAGATGAAAAATCGTTTTTGACTATTGAAATGTGACAAAAGGCTCAAAGGTATAAAGGATAAAGATGACAAGTTAAAGCGACATTAAAATTTCTTTTATGCATACAAATTTGTTTAGCACATTGGGACGTCATTAAATATTCATGAATTTTAAACGTAGTTCAAACCCTGCATTGTTGAATGTTCAGGAGACCATCTGTTGTTAAAGGGGTAATATGAAATAGAAAGAGAAATATTTTACTCAGTCATTTTTTATGTTCATTAACAATTTTGATTGCACGATTAAGGCTGATGATTTTAATCTAAGTAAATCACAAAGTACCGAAGTAAATGTAAGTTTACCTTCTGCATATGGCCATTTCGACAACTTATGTCTCTTCAGTGTAGATCAAACCAAAATATTGGACATCCAGAAATCGAAAATGTTTAAAGCTGACAAAGAACAAATTATTAAAAGGGTCTAAACCAGCCAAAGAATAGAGCTTTGCATGAAGGAGACACTCCTTAGTTTAAAACAAATTTTTCAATATTTGAAAGATTACGAATAAAATCGATGTTCGGGCTAGCACCTAATTACTGGACTACTGGGTTGTTGAATACCCTCGGAGACTAACAACCTAACAGCAGTAGCATCGAAGTGGCAATTGATAACAAATTACCGAAGTTGCTGTAAATTTACTTTCTGCATGTTGCTATTTTGACATTTTGAAATAAAATTACTAAATTTTGACTTCTGAACAACGGCAGTAGAATACCGAAGGAACAAAGCACAAAATTACACAAATCAAAGTCCAGAGACAAGGCAAAAGCAAGAACAACAAAAGACGGAAGACCAAAGACACAACATGACCACAAAACACACAAACATTACATATACAACACAAAAAACTAAAGCACTAACAGTGTGAACTCTCAAAAAACAAGAGTGACATCAGGTGCTCCGGAAGGGTAAGCATGTCCTGCTCTGCACACAGCACCCGTCACACGGCCAGTGAGGCATATGTTTTGAAAGATCTGTAAGGTTACTGATTGGTTATTGTCATTTTCTAACCCTGAGACAAAACCAATTGAGAGCCATGGTACGTGTTACTTCTCTAACCCTCAAGCAGTACCAAGGTGAAATTTTGAAAAGCCTTTGTAATCACTTAAGTATTCAAACATGGACAAGGACAAATCCGTACCACAAACATTACTGACGAAGACAAAACTAAAATTTAACAAGACAACACTGAAAACTAAAGCACTGACAGTGTGAACTCCCATAAAAACCGAGAGCGACATCAGGTGGTCCGGTTCTGAATAAAGAACAACAATAAAAGCGTTGTTCTATTGCTTGGTTTAATCATGTAATTGTAGATATTTTGTCTCATGAGCATTTACTCCATATCCTCTCATATTCGGTATTAAGTTATTTGTTACCACTGGTTCGATGCCTCTGTTGGTGGACTGTTAGTCTCGAGGGTATTCACCAGCCCAGTAGTCAAAGCCGATTCGTATTGGAACCTTACAATATCTAAATTTGTGTAAAAAAAAATGTGTTGAAAATTAAGGAGTATCTCCCTCATGCAAAGCTCTGTCCTTAGCTGATTTTGGCTTTACATTTAGATCATACTGGTTATTTGTTCTCTTTTAATTTTTAAACATCTTATGTTCTCTATCAGTTTATACCATTTAAACAACTTGTGAGTTAATGGTCTTCTAATGGTTAGATTTTATCTGTACTGAAGAGACATAAGTTGTCGAAATGCGCATATTATGCAGAAAATAAATAAACTGTAACTTCGGTATTTAGTTATTTGTTACCACTGGGTCGATGCTTCTGCTGGTTGACTATTAGTCCTTGAGGGTATTCACCACCCCAGTGGTCAGTACTTCAGTGCTGACCCGAAAGGCGATTATTATTGGAACTTTACAATACCTAAATTTTTGTAAATTTTGTTGAAAAGTAAGGAGTATCTCCCTCATGCAAAGCTCTGTCCTTAGCTGATTTTGGCTTTACATTTAGATCATATTGGTTATTCGTTCTCTATCAGTTTTTAAACATCTTTGAGTTAATGGTCTTCCAACGTTTAGACTTTATCTGCACTGAAGAGACATACGTTGTCGAAATGCGCATATGCATAAAATAAATTTACAGTAACTTCGGTATATAGTTATTCATTGGGGATCCATAAATCGAAAAAAAAATTTTAAAGCTGATAAATTGTGTAAAGTATAGATAATCAAAAGAAATAAAATTAAAAAAACAAATCAGCTTAAGACAGAGCTGTGCGTGAGGGAGAAACTCCTTAGTTTAAGACAAAATTCAAAACTAGTAATACACTACATGTATATCCGAGTTCGATCTGGCTTTTAAATTTACAAAAGTTGTTTGCCCGCCATTTGTTTCAAACATGTCTGTCCCATGCGACATAGCATGTACTTCAAAACATAATTTCATGACGTTTTAGGCTGTATGTCGTGACGTGTTCTATACTGTGACATGTTGAAAAGAGGTCTGGAAAATCATTACATCAGAGCTTAGATATAATCTATTGTGCTATGGATCTGGTGAACCATGACACTAGAGCTCGGATGAAATTTATTTTGCTCTATTCTAGTCTTCTCTAATGCAATATGTTCTTTATCAGGTTTACTGCATCTTTCGATCCCTGAAATGTTTTGATTTGATCTGCACTGAAAATACAAAAGATTTCGATAATTGTTATCTGTAAAAACTTATTTATAGATATTTCGATGTTAAGGTAGTAAATGAAGTAAAAGGGACAACAGGAAACGCCTACAATGGCTGAAAATTATAATTACATGCCACAATCTAAACCTAGGTTAAGGGTGATAACTCTTAAAATAAGTAAGGAATTTGAAACAGTCAGATTAATCGATGCTGTTTTAAGCATTGATGAGAAATAGAATCAAAATCTATGTTACTTAGAAGCTAAAAACATATTATGAAAATGATACAAACAAACATGCAAGTGATCTTTGGGAGTTATGTACTTACCCAAGGTCTACCTCCTTAATGTGTTTTCCCTTATTTAGCTTTAATGACTACTTTTGGTGATAAAGATTAATACTGTATTTTTTCATTACTACTACGGCTATGATCTCTTGATATTTTAAGGAAATCTTCACAAGTGGCTTTATACTCCAAGAGGATGTTGTTTTCTTTACGTCAACAAAAAACACCAAGACTGGGTTTCCCCTTTACTGATTTCGCATGGATATCAGAAAGGTTACCAGATGAATTTTTTCAGCCAAGGCACTCGCGATGAAAGTCCATATTGTGTTGTACCAGAAGCTATTCAATTTTTTAATGACGTAGGAGGTCACGTGAGTAAAAGATCTAATTCAAATTGATCCTCATGTACCCTGCTTTCACTACACTTTGATCTAAATAAATTGATTTTGCTTTGTCTACATAAAACACCTCGTTTTATGGTGGATGAAACAAACATTCATCGATTGATTGCTCAGTATGTTACCTTTGTCAGGACAGAAACAACTTGATCAGTTTAAAACAATTACAACAAATAAGAATTAAAGGTGGGAGGGAGAATCAGAGTCCTGACTATGACTAAAAATATCAAGATATGGGTTAGGTCAGGAAATTCAGACTTCTATACGACAACCAGTGAGTCTGCTCTTTTATCTAGAAATGTAGAAGAAAATCTTAAAATGTAGGGAGGTTGGTCTTCTCCACACAGATTGTCTACAATGTAAGTTCGAGGCTAAGATTATATCTGCCAAATATCCCTATAAATGGGGTTTTCCCAAATGATAGTATGGGATTTAAAACTTTCAGACAGCATTTGTTTCTTTCTTTTATACACCGCATACAACGCAACATGCGGGGACGGAGATTAGTTGACAATGGACCCTATGGGAAAACACATCTTTCCCTGGGAAACTACGTGAACAGTTGGAACCATACTTGGTCACAATTGTCCTTTGTCGGCCCCCTTTATAAAATTTGTCTAGCATTAGTCTGCATCAGATCCAAGATGGCCTCCAGCAGGGGCAATAGTTTAACATCGAACGTAATGGGAAAGCATTCAAAGATTTTCTCCTCTAAAGGTAAATACCCACTTAGAACCAAACTTGAACACAATAATCCTTCGCTGGTCCCTATTAAAAAATGAGTTCGGGAAGTCTGTGCCTCATCCAAATGGCCACCACCACAGAACATACAGCCCTATTTGAAATGCATTGAAAGATCTTCTCCTCTGACACATTGGGCCATAATAAATCGAGGTCTTTTAACATTTAGAAAATGAAACCCTTTATTACTGTGATTGTTTGGACTGTTCATGTCAGCCATGGGACCAGGTGAGCTACAGGCTCTTGAGAAAGTTTTTTTTTTTGTAATTTAAAAAATTATTTGATTGTCCTCCACCAGACTGTAGAATTTGGTGCCGATCGTTTCACGTTAGTAAATGTATGACAAACATTGAATTTCCTGCTTTTGAAAACCGTTTCATAAAACAAGCTAGTTTTTAATCTGTAATGATAATATTATCGTCGTATGAGTTGAGTAAATGACAAGCTAAATTCAAGTTGGCCACATGGATTAATATTTGCCTTCACTTGGTACCCACTGTCCGTCGTAAGTTTTCATTCAAAAATCTTATGCTTTGAACTTATTGGGTGATTTAGTTTGAAACAACGGCAGTAGAATACGAAAGGAACAAAGGACGTGATGATTACAAAAATCGAAGTCCAAAGACATGGCAAAAACCGCAACAGAGAAAAACAAGGACAAAACAAGAACATGAGACAGCCACAATAGACGGAAATAAAAAAGACGACATAAAGAACTAAGGCACTCATAGTGTGAACTCCCATAATAACCGGGAGTGACATCAGGTGCTCCGGAAGGGTAAGCATGTCCTGTCCACTAGTGGCACCCGTCACACTATCAGTGAGTCAATCCAGAGTAGAGTCAATACCGGGTATGTCAAATCCGTGAAGACGTGAAATCTAGCTGAAAATGTCCGTTTTCACTTGGGACACAGACACGTCAAATCTGTCAATGATGTCATGGTGACGGCCATAGAATTTCTGAAGGGATGAAAGTAACAAAGGCTGAACAAATCCCTGACTAAGCAGTTTTTAGGACAGTGTTTTGGCTCTATTAATAAAATCATTGTATACACTACATGCCCGACAGTAACGAATCAACTGGAAAATGTACACTCCATATGCTGGAGAGGTATGTATATTGCTGCTCAGAAAGACAAAGTTCTCAATTGTGAAGTTAAAGTCATCACGCTTATCATATAGCTTAGACTTCAAACGTCCATCTTCGTCAATGTATATCAAAAGATCTACGTACGAAGCTGAAGTAGGTGTATCAGTAGTCTCTTTAATCTCAAGCTCATTGGGATAGATCTGGTGTAAATATTCCTTGAATTTTGAATTATAAAGAAAAAGTATATTGTCTATGTAGCGGAAGCTGAAATTAAAGGATTGGGCTAAATGCTTTTGTTTTTTCTTTGTTAGCCCTTGTGAAAACTTGGCCTCGTACGAGAAAAGGGAGAGATCAGCGAAAAGTGGTCCGCAGTTAGTTCCCATGGGAATCCCAATTGTCTGCTGAAAAACGCGGCCTCCAAATTCGACAAAAATATTGTCTATTAAAAATTCCAACATCTTGATTACGTCATTCTCTGTATACTTCTTGTTTGACTCAGTGTGGTTCTTAACAAAATACGTTTTGTCTTTCCCTTCGACTAAATAAGTGTATCTGCGCTCTCCGTTTTTATTGCAGAAACATTGATGTATCAAATCAGAAATTACAGTTTTCAATTTATTGTGTGGCAGGGTAGTATAAAGAGTAGAAAAATCAAAAGTTTGTATGCTATGGCAATGTGATCATTATAGTCCTTACAACCAAGGAGTATCTCCCATATGCAAAGCTATGTCCTTTGCTGGCTTTGGTTTTCCATTTGGATTATATTGGTTACTTGCTCTCTATCAAATTATAAACATCTTTGAGTTAATGGCCTTCAATGGTTTTATCTGCACTGAAAAGATATCAGTGTCAGTCTGACCATATGCAGAAATTAACTTTACAGTAAGTTCGTTGTTTGGGTCAATGCCATTGCTGATGGACTGTTAGTACGCGATGATAATAACCGGCCCAGTAGTCAGTTATTCGGTGCTGACTCGGAACCCGATTTTATTTGAAAACTTTCAATATCTAATTTTTTGTAACAAAATAAAATGGTATAGTTGGCCACGATTAAAAGGTAAAAAACACAAAAATATACAAATTAAGAAACGTATAAAAATGACAAAAATTGAAAGAAGGGAAGACTGCCCAACGTTTTGGCCGTATGGCCTTCGACTAGGGGACTACCGGGCTGATGTAGGGAGAAGAAAGTGGAAAGGACGATAGAAGGCAGACCTAATGAGGTGTCACAGATAATACCTGTAAAAATCGTGCCAAATCTTGAACATAATCAAAAACAAGAAATAAAACATTAGTTATCTGTACTATGTAAATAGTAAATTTCAATGCATAACAAAATATTATAAAATAGACTTCTTCTTAACATTCATGCCAAAAGGTCTAATAGTTCCACGAAAATTGATGATTTTTTTTTCAAGAAACTGTCGTTGTTTCTCACCTGTACTAGTTCGTATAAGGAAGGTAACATGCATGTCCAGTATGCTGTGGTTGGCTCGTCAGAAATGTTCACCTACTGGGCAATCCTTTCCATTGTACTCGGCGTCAAAAATTATTTCAGTTGTTTATTGTTATTTGTGCAATCGGAAATCGGTGTTTTTATATTTTTCATTGATTGGATACAAATCAAAAACAAAATAATTAACAACTTGTTTACATTACGGTTGATTTGTAAGTAATTACTTTACAAATTAGAAATCAACACTTAATCATCATTAAAGTAGGTGTGAAAATCTTTCATGTTATTAATAGAGTCGGTAATTTGAAAATGTATCTATCTGCAAGCCGTTTAGTAATTCTTCAAACAACGATTAACCGGTTAATCGGTCGAAAGGTTTTCCAAATGACCGGTTAGAGTATTTCTTTGAGTTTTCCATCCCTAGGAGAAACATATTAACCTAGTTTATTCTTTGATGATATCGAAAGTTTACACAAGGTCAAAATTTGTAATACGTACTTTTGAAATAAGTTCATTGGTATTTTCACTTTTTAATTTGGATTCATTGACATTTTAAGTCTATTTCATTCTTTTATTCAATACCGGTTTTGACTTTACCCTGGATTGTCCCACTGACTTTGTGACGGGTGCTGTATACAGAGCAGAACATGCTTACCCTTCCGGACCACCTGATGTCACTTTGTTTTTTTTAGAGTTCACACTGTTAGTGCTTTAGTTTTTTTGTGTTGTATTTGCAGTGTTTGTGTGTCTTGTTGGCATGTAGTGTTCTTGCTTTTGACGTATATTTAAAGAAGTTTTAGCGAGGCTGCAAATTGTCTAGTGCTTTCTTCAAGACTATCCAATTAACCTGATAAAGTCTTATGCTTATCATCTAACCTTGCACGTACATTTATCTCTGATGATAGGTCAGCATCCAGGCAAAATTAGGTCACTTTGATCTACATTTTCCGCTTGAAATACTTACATTCAAGTTTACCTCCGAGCTCAGATCTCAGTCACTTTACATGATAGAATCATCTAACCTTGCACATGCATGCATCTCTGTTGGTAGGTCAGCATCCAGGCAAAATTACATCACTTTGACCTACATTTTTCGCTTAATTGACTTACATTCAAGTTTACGTCCGAGTTTAGTTCTCAGTTACTTTACATGATAGAATCATCTAACCTTGCACATGCATGCATCTTTGATGGTAGGTCAGTATCCAGGCAAAAATAAGGTCGATTTGACCTACATTTTTTGCTTGAGTGACTTGCATTCAAGTATATACCCGAGTTCAGATCACTTTGCATGATAGGATCATGTAACCATGAACATGCATGCATCTCTGATGGTAGGTCAGTATCCAGGCAAAATTTGGTCACTTTGACCTACAGTTTCCGCTTGAGTGACTTACATTCAAGTTTATGTCCAAGGTTAAATCTCAGTCACTGTTATTGGTAGGATCATCTTACCTTGGATATGCATGCCTCTTTGATGATAGGTCAGCATCTAGACAAAATTAGGTCACTTTGACCTATATATTCGGCTTGAGTGACTTACATTCAAGTTTACGCTCATGTGAGATATCGGTTACTTTAACCTATATTAAATGCACGATCGACTTACATTAATGTATACATCCCAGCTGATAGCTCAGTAAATGTTTATTGTATGTTCATGTAACCTAATGCATCTATTTTTATAGTAGGTCAGCATCTAGGCAAAATTGGGTTGCTGTGACAATGTGCCATAACGAGGCGAACTTTGTAATCGTTGATTACCTATGTTTTACTCAGTACTTGGATTAAATGTAATAAAAGGGATAACAGGAGACATCTGTAATGACTTAAAATTACAATAACATGCTAAAATCTTCCAGGGAACTAAACAAAAAGAACACAGATAAAACAAAAGACAAACATGAACAACGATAGGAACTTGGAACAGCCGGACTTGAAACCGGCACTAGCAAAAGCCAGTGGCAAGTTAAACCGGTTCATGGGTACCCAAACTCCCCCTTTATCTGTTCTATTTGCGATAGTATAATAAACATATACGGATAAATCCAAAAACAAATAGACTACTAACTCCATTACCATAATCTTGAAAGTAAAGAAAAAGATAATGTAAGTCATTTTGAACGATGAGTAAAGGGGTGCTAGCAGCTAATCTGCCGGCTAGCTCAAAAAGCCTAGTCTGCTTTTAGAACACCGTCTCACTACGGAAGAAAAAATGAATTCAAAACTTCCCGTAGGATTCGGTCAAGGATCATCACAAATTTCAGTAGACATCGGCAGTATCAATGAGAGGCTAGTATGTGTGTAAAATTTTCCGGTCACTTGGTCTCAAAGCTAGTTATGTCGCAGCTTTTCCGGATTTCTAATAAAGTTCTGGGATTTTTAAAAATATTTCCGTAAAAACGAGGATTAGAATTTCCCTTATTAATAAGCTGTTTACGAGTAACGCCATATTTAGATATCAAAAGTTCATATCTAAAATAAAACTTCTTAAATGTATTCAACAACTTATGAAATCTGTAACCCTGTTGTAAAAGTTTGGCTGTGAAAGTAATGTTACTTTCATTAAAATCGTCGAGAGTAGAACAAACTCGTGCTAATGGTACCAGTTGAGAAATATTCACCCTTATATATAAAATTCCTTTTCGCTGTTTACTACCTTTCAATAGCAATTATTTTTGGACGGATGAATTTGGATTGCAATAAAACCTGTTTACCTGTTTCTTTTGAAATGCTAGTACTAAGTCAGGACCGTTGCAATACGGAACTTTTGATAGGGAACTCTCGTGTAATTGAAGGCAGAAACGATCGCCTCGGATACCAGGAAGAAGGAATACTAAACCTATTGAAATAAATATATACCTCATGAAAAACAAACAAATTATGAAATTGAAGTGCATTTATAATTTTCCTGAAATGACAATTCTTCAACTAAATTTTAATTGACGAAAAACAATTAATCTGAAGCGCTACAAATCCATTACACTTAGCTCAACAGTGTTCATTCATTAGTGATTCCCTCTCAATGTATTGATGTTTTTCGTATAAAAATAGATTAGTTTCCGAAATGAACCCGTATTCATGGTATAGGGTCTGTAAGTCTCGTCATGTGACACCGAGAAATCACGAGTGCAGTTTGAAAACGTTTCCCGCCAAAATATGACGTTGCAGGATTATGACGTTCAAAGTTTCTGCTTTAAACGTCATATGTTTTGCTTAAAATGCAACTTCCGGGTACAAGTTTTGGTCCCGGAAGTTCCAAAATGAAACGAGACTTACAGACCCTATTGACAATTTTACCAGTGGTTTGCACCTGTTTTGTCATTTTGCCCCTTGGATTTTCAGCTGTTTATATATAGTTTCTCCTTCAGGTAGGAGTGAGTTAAAAATATTTTTTCCCTAAATATAGTAAATTTTCGATTTTCAACATGCGAGCATGTTAAAATCGAAATTTTACTATCGAGAGGGAAGAAATATTTTTAACTCGCGAACTAGATGAATAAGAAATTTTTTCTCCCATGAAATGTGTGTAATACGCGAAATATATGAAATGGCGGGAAATCTCTCGCAGAAATTTAATCAACGTCCGTTGGTTAAAAAGTCGCGTGCATATTTAACCAACTGCTGAGAATGGGAGAAAATTCTGTATGGTCATTTAAGAGATAACCATGATGTATTTTAGGAGCTGAGGGGGTAAATCGTAGATTTCACTGTCGCAAACTGAGTTTTCCGGCGGCGCGTTTGCGACAGTAAAATCTTAGCTTTACCCCTGAAGATCCTAAATCTCCCTCATGCAAAGCTCTGTCCTTAGCTGATTTTGGCTTTACATTTACATCATTTTGGTTATTTGTTCTCTATCAGTTTAAAACATCTTTGAGTTTATAGTCTTCCAAACGTTTAGATTTTATCTGCACTGAAGAGACATAAGTTGTCGAAATGCGCATATGCAGAACGTAAATTCACAGTAACTTCAGTATTTAGTAATTTGCTACCACTGGTTCGATGCCACTGCTGGTGGACTCTTTGACCCCGAGGGTATTCACCAGCCCAGTAGTCAGTACTTCGGTGCTGACCCGAAAGCCGATTATTTTGGGAACCTTACAATATCTAAATTTTTGTAAATTTTGTTGAAAACTAAGGAGTATCTCCCTCATGCAAAGCTCTGTCCTTAGCTGATTTTGGCTTTACATTTAGATCATTTTGGTAATTTGTTCTCTATCAGTTTAAAACATCTTTGAGTTTATGGTCCTCCAAACGTTTAGATTTTATCTGCACTTAAGAGACATAAGTTGTAGAAATGCGCATATGCAGAACGTAAATTCACAGTAACTTCGGTATTTAGTTATTTATAAAAAAAAATCTGAAATTTTCTTTACAAATGAATAAAATAAAACAAATCGTACAAATTTAAATTAGTGGAAAACAAACACAATAGTTTGAAATGTTTTAGCAACCTAAGATGTGGAGTTCATTGAATTTTTCCAAATATTAAATAAAACATAATTCAGTGACTAAAGAATAATAAAAATATTTTTACAAACAGTCGTTCTAATTATATTATAGGATAAAGGATTCGTAGAAATAAATATTTTTTATTACAAATATGAAACCTATATATTATTCAAATTTGACACAAAAACGATTCAAGGGTTAAATATTTATATTTTTTATTTCAATTCTGCGTATTTAAATCTGTGTTGTTATAACATTTGTATAAAATACTATATGAAAAAATTACCAAATATATGAATCTTTCTGACCATAACTTCGTTTTCTATTTAGTTATGTGCCTTTTACGTAAAAAAAGGCAAAAAAGTCTACCTAACACATCTATGGTTATGATTATCATAATTCTGTCTGACAGAAAAACACTAAATTGAACGGTTAAATTGTTTGTTTTTTCGAAAACAGATCAAGTACTGTTTGAGGTTTAGAGAAGTAACACGTACCTTGGATTTTAAGTGGCAATGTCTAAGGGTTAGAAAATGACATTAACCAATCAGCTACCTAACAGATCCTTCAGAACATATTTGCATGACTGAGCACCTGATGTCACTCTTGTTTATTGAGAGTTCACACTGTTAGTGCTTTAGTTTTTTGTGTTGTATATGTAATGTTCGTGTGTTTTGTGGGCATGTGGTGTCTTTGGTCTTCCGTCTTTTGGCGTTCTTGCTTTTGCCTTGTCTCTGGACTTTGGTTTGTGTAATCTTGTGCTTTGTTCCTTCGTTATTCTACTGCCGTTGTTTCTCAATAAATAAATATTGTAGCTAAGACAATATTGCGTTGACTTTCCTTGTCATAAATGGTTCTGCTCCTTACGCTGTAAAGGAGAAGGTTCCCAGTGGTATATATGTACCGTTCAGTTCGTATTTGTCGAGGTGCCCGTCGAGGTGCTATCGAGGTGCTACTGTAGTAATACTATAAATCATGGTTTGGCATTTGTCGAGGTGCTGTCGAGGTGCAGTCGAGGTGCTGATATACTTTTGTGTTGACATTTTGGTCTCGCTATATGTGTCTCGTCGTTAGCTTTGGTCTCGCCTAGTGCTTATGTACTAAATTTCCATGGATTCGGATTTGTCGAGGTGCTATTGTTCTTATAGTATATTCGATGTCTTCGGATTTGTCGAGGTGCTATCAAATTAATACTATATATCAATGGTTCGTATTCGTCGAGGTGCTGTTAAATTAGTATTATATATCATTGGTTCGTATTTGTGGAAATACTGATGAACTAAAAAATCATTATATTGGGTTCGAGTTGTCGAGGTGCTACTATATTAATACTATACATCACGGGTTCGTATATGTCGAGGTGCTTTTGAAATAATACTATAGGTTCGTATTCGTCGAGTTGCTATTAAATCAATACTATATATAGCGGGTTCGTATTAGTCGAGGTGCTGTGGAATTGCAGTGGAGGTGCTGAAGTACTCTTAGTGTTTCAACTTTGGCCTTATTTCGGGCTATGTATCGTCCTATCAAAAATGCTTTTC